>VWZN01001395.1:764023-777918 GCA_013396955.1 Regulus satrapa | reverse complement strand
GAGGGGAACGTCCTCAACGCCAAGGCCAAGGGGAAGACGCGGGAGGGGGCCGAGGAGCAGCTGACCACCGGCGACCTCCTCTCCAACCGCAGGATGTTCTACCTGCTGAAGGGCGCCTTCCCCGCCGTGCAGGTGCGTGCCCCGTGGAGGGCGCTCCGTGGGGCCGGGGGCTCCGCACCGGGGTCCCAGCGCCGGGCCGGCGACAGCCCCGGCGCCTCTCCGCTCTGTAACCACCGGCGGGGAGCGCTGCCCCCCGTTTGCGCTTTTCCTTGCCGTCCCGCTGCACTTGTGGCAGTGCCACCTCACGCTCCTTGCCGGGGGTGTTGTGTTGCGGGGGAAGGAGTTGGAGCGTGTTGCGAGGCAAGCCACGGGAAGTGAAACGGTATCAAACACCGAGGGCAAGGGTGGGGGGGAAGCTTCGGGTCTCGCTGTTGTGGATCGTGAGCTCTGTGGTTAGGAGTCATTGCAAATTGCGCCCACGGTTAGGATGCAGAGATTAGGGATGCTGTTGTTTAGGTAGTTATCTTTCCTACCGGTCGCCTTTCCTGCGGTCAGGTCTGGGGAGAGCCAGGAGCGGGAACACTGCCTGAGAATTCGAGGTTTAGGGGCATAGCGCTGCGATAAACCGAGTGTTTAGCGCTCGTGGCTCTGGGACAGCAGATTAGCACAGCTGTGTCAATACTGTGGATCGCTGCCTCCCTGAGCAAAGTGAGTTTACTTTGCTTTCAGAGGTGTACGCCCCTTCCTGCTCTCCTTCACTTCTGAAATCTGGGTCTATGTCTTAAGGTCGCACCCTAACCTTTGAACTACACTCCGAGGATTTTCTGGGGGTTTGTTGGCATTGTTTCATTTCAGTCAATGGGAACTTCTGTCTTTTGAAGTTAAATTCCTTAGCTTTTCATGCCCACTTGAAATGGATAGAAAATCCTAAGTTTGCATCTCAAGACGTGGATGGGTTGAGAGAAAAAGTAGCCAAGTCTGGTTTATGGTTATTGAATAACTATTCAATTTTCAGTAGTTGTTTTGAAAGTTCCACATAAAAATGTGTAGTTTTTTGGGGTTTTGTGTTTGTTTCTTTTTTTTGGGGGGGGGGGGTGTAATTTGTTTTGGTGGGGTTTTAAAGTGTTGTTGAGACCTTACTGAATATGAAATCTAGATGAAACAACAAATTCTTCAATGTTTAAAATAAACCTGAGATGTGACTAATCTTCCTCTACAGAAAGATTGTGCAGGCTCTGTTTAAGATTTTGTGGATTGTCTGTTGGTGACAAGGCACCTTCACAGGCCCACTGTGACCCCGTTCTCTTGCTTTATTCAGTGCCCTCAGAGATCTTGGCTTTACAGCTCAGCTGACTTGAAACCTCTGTGGTTTCTGCCCTTTCACAGATGGAGGGACTTCATTAATCTAGATGTAGGAGTTGCCTGTGCTTCTAGAGAAGGCTGGGCATTCTGAATGGGCCTGAAGAACACAGTGAACTGTGTATTACCTGCTCTGTGGTCACATGTAAACTCTGCTCTGGGCCTGAGATTCTTTGCAGTGGCAGTCTGACTTGTGTCTTGCTGGCAGAACATGTTAACTGCGAACATCCAATTTTAAAAAACATTTTACACTGTAGAAGAATTTTACAATGTGAAGGTACTCCCTTCTCTTTCTCTCACAGGGCATGTGTGCTGCTAATCTTTAAGAGTAGATGGTATTTTCAAAAGTGCAGATGTGTTCCCAAAGGCAGTAGAAAAACCCAAAATGTGTGCATAGGTCGGTGAAACTGGAAAATACCAGGCAGATGTCTTTTTTCCCACTCCTCCTTTGACTGACTGAGCTTGAGCACTAAGGATGTCTAGGATGAGTGTAATTGACAAATTTTTCAGGTGATCTGGAGTTATTCAGTCTGACAGATCAGCTGTGGGATGTTAAGTGTTCTAAGAACATGATGGGGATAATAACAGCTTAACTCATGTGGTGTTTAAAAATTACTCACTAAGCTGTATATACACTGATAGGGCATTTTGTCTCTTAAAGCCTGTGATGAAGATATATTCATAAGCATTTGCCCAAACTAAAACAAAAACTTCCTTTTACTATTATATGCACAATATGTGTGCCTCTCAGGTGTGAAGGCAAGGTATCATCTCAATCTGCTAATCCTTCAAGTGTAACTTCAGTGCAGCCCCTGTAAAACTGCAGCTCTTCCATAGAACAGACCTGCTGAGCTTTGGTATGAATATAAGGATTATAGAGGATTTTCTGAGGCACTATAAAATTGTCTCATGTAAGAAATATCTTACTTTATATCTGTAGTCTTATCCCTCTGTGCAGAGTGACAGAATAAAAGATGCTGCTGAAGTCAAATAAACCTCCTCTTCTCTCCTTGCTAAAGAAGATGATGCTAATAAAAAGCTGTCAAACAAAAACTGCAATAATTCCAAGAGTAAGCTTATGCAAAATGCTGGTTTTCTCACATCCTGAAGTTCTTGAGCTTAACTGGAATACCTCAGTATTTAAATTGTTGCTAAATACTGCAGCCAGGAAGAAGATGAATGGATGAACCAGCACAAAAGTAGGTGCTAAATTATGCTTGTAAAGCAAAGGAAACAGAGTTGTTCAGTTTGGACGAGAGAAGGTTCCTGTGAGATACTACAGCAGCCTTTCAGTACCTGAAGGGGGCTGCAGGAGAGCTGGAGAGGAGCTTTGTACAAGGGCATGTGGTGACAGGACAAGGGGAAATGGATTTCAGCTGAAAGAAGGCAGGTTTAGATTAGACATTAGGACAAAATTCTTTACTCTGTGAGTGGTGAGGCACTGGATCAGGTTGCCCAGAGAAGTTGTGCATGACTGCTCCCAGGAAATGTTCAAGGTCAGGTGGGATAAGGCCTTGAGCAACCTGGTTTAGTGGAAGGTGTCCCAACCCATGGCAGGGGGGTTGGGATGAGATCTGGAAGGTACCTTCCAGCCCAAACTGTTCTATTACTTTGCCATTCTGTAAGAATAACTGTGGCTTTCCAATGCTTCAAAATAACCAAAGGAGAAAGTCATTCAACTGAAATAAACTTAAGTCAGTGGGCAGTGTTGGATTCCCTGTTTTATGCTGCTGGACATGAAAAGGAAAAGCATGCAGTCTTTTTGAAGCAGATCTGAGTCTCCTTAAGGGTGGTTATTTAGAGAAGATAGAAGAGTTGGGCTTCTCACTTGCAGAAGCTGAAATAAATCTAGAAAAAGTCTTACAGTAGTAAGAGTTTGGATTTATAAAAAAGCCGTTTCAAAATCTGAGAGGGAAAAAAATCCCACAGAAAGTGTTTGCCTTTGTTCTCTTGAATAAAGGTATTGTCTCTACAGAGGAAGAGGAACTCCACTGCTGACATCAACTGCTCTGTTTGATATAAATAGATGCATTTGCATAATTTCATACTTCTCTAGGCTATGTTAGGTAAGACCAAAGTGGTGCAGCTCAATTGTGTTTTATCACTGTGTAGATTTAGTTTAGATTGAGTGGTGGTGGTTTTATATCCCTGAGAAAGAGGTCTGATAAGAGACAAAGGGGCAAGTCACTCACTGCTTGGGTGTTACCCAGTGTTGTCTTATTGCACTCAACATCCAGCAGTAAGTATTTGCATGTGTATTCTATGAAGCATCTTTGTAAATTGATTTTGAAATCTGCTTAATGCTAAAACATATGTATCACTTTCTCTTGGTGAAGTTCTCAACTGCAGTTACAGGCTTGAGGTGCTAGCATTCCTGCATTACCAGTAAGTTGTCCTCCTTTATTTGTCATGCTTAAAAATGAGTTAAAGCTCTGATCCAGCTGTAATCATCAATCAATTTTTATTTATTTAGTTTATCTTTTCTGGGTTACTTCTTTCCTGGTTGGTTCTCCATGCAGCCTTATTTATTCTTGTGCTGGCACCGTGGTGTTGTGATAAGGACTGGGGTGGGAATTAGGTGAGGAGATTAAGGAGATGCTTGACCCAGCCCTGTTGCTGGGGTGGGAGTGGACTGGGGAGGCATTCTTTCCAAATTCAGTGATAGACTAGCCAGAAACACTGGTGTGCTCTACTCAGAAGAGCTTCTTTGAAGAAACTATCTTGTGATACCAGGATTTCAGCAGCATTACCTGCTAAAAGATCCCTCTCAGCATCATGCCTTAGGGTCTTACTCTTTTAATGTGGCCTCTCCAGGGATCAATGCCAGGATCTTGATAACTGATTGTATCGCAAATAAAAATTTAAAATAGAAGTTATTTAAAAGAAGAGTTATTCAGGAATACCCTGGTTCACTTAACACTACAGCCCATCTTCAGCACATCTGAAGGAGTAGCCCTACTTGACCACTAAGGCAGGAATGATTGACAGACTGTTCCTTAAACTTGCACTTTGACCAGATTATTTCTTGTTCTCTGACTAAAAAAGCCAGTTTTAAAGTGACCCACATAATTCTGCTGTTTCACTGCTGTGCTATATTAAGAGTTATTTCCACAGGATGCAGACTTCAGTCTTACTGGTCAGATTGTATTCTGCCCTGCGTTCTCATTTTGAGCTGTTTTGGCTTATTTTTGTTTTAGATTTGCACCAGCTATATCTCTTATTTACTGGAGTAAACACTGAATAGAGTTTCATCTTGTTAGCTCCCTTTTTTTATTATTGTGACTGCGGTGGAAATAAAGTCTTCTTCTGCCCCGGTCTTTCTCTTTGAGCATCTTTTTATGAGTCTTGCCACTGTTCTGAATCCAAATGTTCTTATGTCTCTTTCCCAGTTACAGCTGATGATAAATGTCACTTTTCAAGTTTATGCATGATAATGCTAGAATCAGTGCTTGAAATGAAACTTTAGGAACATGTCACTTTGATTTACTCCTAAATTAATCTAACTTCTGAAGATTAATGACTCTAGGCATGTCTTTTTTTATCAGGTTATCTGAAGTACTGTCTAAGTTTATACTTACTGTTTACAGGCTTCTGACCACAGTGCCAACTGCCATACCTAAAAAACTGGAATTTCATCTGAGATGGCAAGCTTTGCAACTGATACTGATTCTGTATGAAAAATAGATATGTTAAATAAGTAGGTTTAAAAAAGAAAATACCAGTTAAACTCCAGAGGTATTGCACTTTAGTGAGTAGGTTCAGTAATTTGTCTTTTCGTGTTGTGAGAATAGCCTCCTCAGGTGTTAGGGCTTTTAATAAAATTAATATTCTTCTGACCTGGATGATATTTGCAACTGCCAGTGGGTTTCTAACTAAAACAAGAACTGTGAGTCTGAAATCTCAGTAATAGATTTTATCTGGAGATACATCTCCTAACTTGGGTTCCAAATGATGCCAGATGACTTATGCCCACCCTCTCTGCATAAAAATGGAAGTTAAAGACTGTAACTTTATGCTATTGATTATCTTCTCAGATGCAATTACAAGTAATTGGCTTGTTAATTACAAGTTAATTTGGCTTGTTTGTACACTGTGGGTGTTTAATCTATCTGGGCATCTGGAGAGTTGAATTTCTTACTGTAGCCACTCACAAAGAGTGGACGTTTTTGGATATTTTCTATTTTATTGGTAGATTTCTAATCTGTCCTTATTTGGATGTTTTCTTATACTGAAGTGCTGCGAGTCTTGTGGTAAGCAAGTCATCTCTTTCTCTTTGCTAGACTTGGGTCTGTATAGAACTGTAGTGGAGAATTTTGCTATCTACTGAAACCATTTGTGTGAGCTAATGAGCAAGTGGCTTTTCTTTCCTGGTCTACAGTTCTAGTTGTTTCTGCAGATTACTGGTGGAAAGAGGGAATCCTGTGATCCGTGCTGATTCCCTCAATTCCACTTTTGTTGTTTTCACCAACCTCTATTCATTGTAAGTCCATAGAAGCAGAGTTGTCACTGGATATGTCTTTATAATTTATTAAATCCTATTTGTTTCAGTCTGCTTCCTGCTGGCTTCATGGCCGAAGCCACCTAATGAGTTTTGATAAGAAGTAATTGAGCTTCTTGACATTTAGGCTTGTCCAGATTCTTCTTTGCATATTCTCTCTTCTTGTTCCTGCATTGTGTGACTTCTTGTTGCTAAAATAAACAAAGGTGTAGTTGATGATAGGGGAAAATGTCTGTCTGCCTTTACTTAGGTGCCTTGAAAAAGTCATGTCTCCTTTTTCAATGTTGTTGTATAGTTCTAGAAATACTTGTTTTCTGATCAAATGAATGGCAACATGAGACCAGTGGGTTTTATACCTGTTATTATTTTCTACATTTGTAGGATTTTATACATTACACATTTATATACAAATATGCTTTATAGTTTTAAACTTAATTAAAAGTTAGGACTTTAAACTTACAGTTTCTAAACTTAGTTAAACTTAGTTACCTTTTAATAAGCTTTTTTTTATTTTTAGAAAACCATGTGATTCAGCAAAGTCTTTTTTCATAACAAAATCTGCCTTGCTAAAACTATGTAAAATGAACCTTGGCAAGAGAAACATTTTTGAAAGGCATGAAGATCCCCTGTAAAAGCTTATTTTTCCTTTCTAATATGTTGTGGTAATTTGAGGAGGAAAAGAACCTTTGCAAAAGCAAGCAGCTGGCTTTAAAAATGTTAAGTGTATTGAATAAAATCAGGGTTGGTTTTTTTTACTATGCTGGTAAGGTTCAGTTTTTTTAAAGTTTAAAGGCATTTTAAATTTACAAAAAGAAGTGGTACTTTGATTTCCCAGTTTGCATTCTTTTTGGAGTTATGTAGCCTAAGCTTTCAAGAAGCAGCTTTCATTAATAATAAAAATTGCTAGTTGCCACCTCCAAATTTGAAAGTTGGAAGGGAAGGATTATGAATGGTCCTGGATGCAGGTGAGCTAAATCTTGTTTCAGTCTTGAAATGAGGGGTGAATGCACACCCGTCCCTTTGTAACAGATTCTGGAACCTTGTTTTGTCACCAGGGTAGGTTAGATATTTTCCTCGGGTACTGGAAATAATGTGCTTTGAGTGCTTTTTGCTCTCCTGTTGAGCATATTTATATGTCCTGACTTGTTGGGTGGGTGTTTACATTCAGAGGTTTTGGCATCTGATTCCTTCACAGGATTTGTGTATGTACAGATGCTGTGAGAAGCTGAGACAGCTTTCACCTCTGATACATTTGAGGAGAGAAGCAGAGGTGAGACAAGATGGAGGTAAGACAGTCTGTCTTGCAGTGCAGTGAGTGTAGGGTTGCTCTTTGGTGCAGTGCAGCAGCCGTGGTTGACGGGGTCTCTAAGTGGGGGAAATCCCAAAGACTGCTGGTTGAACTGCTCTCCTCTGAGTTGGAACATCTCTGAAGCACAGTCAAATAAGAGAAAATCATTTCAGTCCTGTGCCATGCTGGCCTCATTGATCAGTATACCTTCCGAAGTGTGTAGTGGAGGGTATTGTGGAGTCATAAAGTGACTTGTGTTGGAAGGGACCTCAGCGATCATCTTGTTCCAACTACTACCCTGCCGTGGGCAGGAATGCCTTCCACTACACTGGGTTTCTCAAAGGCCCATCCACTCTGGTCTTGAGCGCTTGGGGAGGGTGAGGCACCCACAACTTCTCTAGACAACATGCTCCAGTGCCTCACCACCCTCTCAGCAAAGAATTTCTTAAAATCTAAGCCAAATCTCTCCTCTTCTAGTTTAAAGCTATTTCCCCTTGTCCTATCTCTACATGCCCATGTTAAAAGTTATTCTCCCCTTTTTTTGTAAGCACTATTTCAGCACTGGAAGGCTGCCTTAAGGTCTCCCAGGAGCCTTCTCTCTCAGGCTGAATAAGCCTAGCTCTCAGCCTGTCTTCGTAGGAGAGGTGTTCATCCCTCTCATCATCTTTGTGGGCCTTCTCTGGACCCACTCTAACAGGTAGGTCCACATTATGATTGTGATGAGGACTCCATACCTGGTTGCAGCACCCCAGGTGGGTCTCACCAGGGCAGAGGAGAGTGGGAGAATCGCTTCCCTCCACCCACTGGCCATGCTGCTTTATTGATATATCCCAGGAGGTAGTTGACTGTCTGGGCTGTGAGCACACATCCATGATAAACCCCAAGCCAGTCTCTGTTAATGCTGCTCTCAGTGAGTTCCTCCAGTCTGTACTCATGCCTGGGATTACTTCAAACCAGGTGCAGCATCTTGCACTTGGATTTGTTGAGCTTCATGAGGTTCTCATGAGCCAACTTCTCAAGTCTGTTCAGGTCCCTCAGGATGGTATCTTTAGGATCTTTGGCTATCTATGGTATCTTTGTCAGGTCTGCTGCTTGGCTTCACGTCATCTGCAAACTTGCTCAGGGTCCATTTGATCTTAGTATTGTCATTGATGAAGGTATAAAAGAGCACCAGTCCCAAAACAGAGCCTTGAGGGAGATTGTCACTGGCTTCCATGTGGATGTACAAGTTGTTGACCTCAACTTTCTGGCTGTGTCCATCTATCCAATTCCTTATAAGCTGAATAGTCTTTAAATCTATGTCTCTCCAGTTTGGAGATGATGATGTCATGTGGGACCCTGTCAAAGGCCTTACAGAAGTCTAGGTAGGTGACACCAATTGCTCTTGGCAACCTTGTCAGCTGTTGCAGTCACTCCATCTAGAAGGCCACCAGAGTGGACGGACATGAGCATGACCTCTTAGTGGTTGCTCTAGACATCAGTACAGAAGGTGTATGTAATTAGAAAGCATCTTCCACCATCCACAGAGGACATCTATCTCTCAGTCACTCAGAAGGAAGGTGTTGAAATCACTACTGGTTTATTGTTTGCAAATGTTTGCTTTTATTTTTGTCTCTCTGCTTCTTTCCTCCATCTCATGTCAGGTGGGTACAGGTGACGAAGTTGAGTCTTGAGCATGCATAGATAGTGCTTACACCACATAATGGCTGGTGAAGTGGCTGCACAGGTCATGCAGCATTCTTGTGCCAACAAAACAGAAAACAGACACCTAATAATGCTCCCCTATGCATCCTCCAGGCTTGCAGACCTCCAGGCTTTTCATTTCCTTGGTCCCATTTAAATCAATAGACTTACCCATTGAGTCATAGAATCATAGAATAAATTGGGTTGAAAGAGACCTTTAAAGGCCATCTAGCCCAACCTCTTTGCAATGACTTGAGACATCTTCAACTCAGTCAGGTTGCTGAGAGCCCCATCCAACCTGACCTGGAACACCGGGCCTCTTTGGGCAACTTGTTCCAATTTCTGTTTTTGAAAGGTAATACCTGGAATACTCTTAAGTTCATATTCTGACTGGTAGATGTTAACTTTTGTTATTACCTGTACTCAGTGTGTGGGGAGGTTGTTTTCTTTTTTGTTTTATTTAAGGTTTTTTGAGGGGTTTAGTGTTTTTTTTTTCAGTTTGAGTATCTTAATAGGTAATTTTATAATACAGGTGTGGTAGTATTTGTGTTGCTGTTGTTTTATTTTCTAATGAAACAGCACTAAGGTTTGGATTTCAGATAACATAATTTTCTGATGGAGTTATTGATGCTCCCAGGAATAAAATGCTGTGCTACCTCATATTTTTCAAGATACTAGATTACTTGCATATTAAAATGTATAATTAGTATTGAGCTGGAAAGTTTGAAGGCAAGAAGAGTGAGTATTAAATTTTAAAAAATCACGTCACCAAACACTTTCTAAGAAAAGCATTACATTTTCATGTACTGATGTCTGGTTTGAAGTATTTGAACAGAAACTTCTATTTTTGGAATGGGGGAGGGGGGGTGTATGAGTATATTTTTTCATTTTAACTCTACTTGGATGGATGAATTCAAAGGCAAACCTACAGTTGTGTTCCACTCTTTCAGACCAGGAAAAAGCCTGAAGTTGTGCACTGTATCAGGAACAGCTAGCTAGCATTCAAGTAGATTTTTTTGGGTGATAAGCTGCCACAAAGACAGCATGAAGTGCTTGATACCAGCACAGGACAAAGAGCCAGTGTGAGGGCCCCTGAAATGTTTGGGTGGTCAGGACTCTTGGCTGTTTGGTGCACTGCCTTTATCCAGCCAGGTTCGTGGTACACTGGAGTTGCTTCCTGTGCTCCTGAGCAGATCTTGGTTCCAATCACCAGCGTGCTGGACAGGAGTGTTCTCTGTGCAGAGGTTTCTGAAGGCTGGAAGCACCCGGGTGTTTTGGAAGGCACACCATGGACTGATCCTGGTATTGGTGCTGGACCTCTGCTGCCTCCCTTGAGCAGCATTCCTCCTTTGGGATGGAATTCCTGCACCTCACAGGCTGCTTTCGGCGAAGCTCTGTATTGGTGAGATGCATCCAGACTGCCTTTTTTATGAAATAATTGGTTTGGTTCTTTTGGTGGGTTTTTTGGTTCTTTTTTGGGGAGTTTTTTGTTTGGTTGGTTTTTTTGTTTTGTTTTACTTTTCAGCAGTATTCCATGCATTGATTTACATATATTTTATTAAACCTCTGTGTTTGATGCTCTTTGTGAGAAGGACTTTTGCTTCAAGCACAACTGGGGAAGATTGCCAAAATGTAGTTAACCTTCATGTCAGTGCTCAGCTTCCAGAACTTCCCCAAATAGGCTTTTACACCTTAAAACTGTTAGGCAAATAACCCCAGAGCATCTTGCTGAAATAAGGTCCAGTGCCTGAAATTTTTGGCCTCATGGTTGTCTTTTTACCATAGCCACTCCTAATTTATAAGTGAGGATTGCAGAGTAAATGGTCCTATGAATGGAAGTATGAGTAACCCACTTGAGGTTTTGTTGTTTTTTACTTTCTCCAGATGTCTATGCAACCTTATCACTCTTTGCCCAGTTTTTTGGTTTTTTTTTTTCTAGTGGAACAATCATGTCTGTTGAGAGAGACTGCTCACAAGCATTATAAATGCTGCAGTGTCACATCCCCTGCTACGAAGTCTGAAGTAGTAGGGGGTGTTTCTCTGAAAACAGTACCTTTCAGATAGTTTCAGACTTTATATTCTAATGTACTGTAACAACAGGTTTAACAAGATATTCTTCCTTTTGAGTGTTGGTTCCAACTATTTAACTCTTTGAACACCCCTTTCTTCAGTTGAGGAAATGGGTTTTTTATGACCGTATGTTATGTTGTGTGCTGTAGTGGAACTTAGACTGCCCAGGGCTATGTTGAGACTGCCAAGTCTGTGGAACTACTCATCCTGACTTTGTAGGACTGTTCTCCCTAGAGGAAAAGGCAATCATCAGGTTTATTGTGTAGTGACAGATGTTTAATTTGTAAATGTCACGGCAACGTCAAGAGCTCCATGTTTGGCATATAATGCTTCAAATACTGGTTGTACATGAGAAGGTGGCTAAGATGTATGGCTGAAGCTGTTGCAGTTCTGTTTCCTTTTGCTTTTTGCATTCTCTTTGAGAAAATGGCCTTTAACTCTTGGCCAATACCCTGTTACAGTTGAGGTTTGCGTGATGGCTTTTCTTGTCATGATGTGAGTTATGTAAAAATCCTGCTCATTTAAAGTCTGTCACATTCAAATGTAGTCTGATAGCTCCTTCATTTTGATTGTCTTTCCATATCACTTGCCTACAACTTGTGGGACAATTATGTCTCTGGTCATCCAAAAATATTGTACTACTGCAGTTGCAATGACATTGTGTTGGGTTTTGCAGAATGTTACTCCATTCAACAGATTAGTGCTGTGTGCTCCACTACCAGGCCAAACTCTGCTTGATGTACTGAAATGCCCTTTGGTGTGGAGTCAATTCATTAAGCTGGGCAGCAGGTGACAGTAGGCTTAAATGTGACTTTTGACTGCTGTTAATAAATGTTCCTCATGGGCCATCTTAGGACCTTACCCCAACCTACCCTAAAAATGGGTATGGGATGTTACTTGTTTGTGAAATAAATTCATCTGACAGTTGTGTAGTGGTTAAATTCAATTGAGCTACTTAAATTCCTAGTTGTAACTCAATGCCTGCAGCAGGATTATATATACTAAGATTTCATCTTGTCTAAGTCACGCACAGTTGGCACAGTATGTGGTGATATATCTCAGCATTTCCATGTGCTTCTACTGGTCTGTTTAAATTGAATTTTAGACCCCCTACTGTCTGTGTACTGTATGATTCTTCACAGTCAAATGTTCTGCCTCTAGTACTTGTAGCAACTGCATTTAAATATTGATTTTAAAAAATCTGATTAATACTGTGGGAACGTTCAGTAGGGAGAGCTGCAGCCAAAGCAGCAGTGTCCAGCTGTGGAGTGGTTCACAGTAAAATTCTGGATTGTGGTTCTTCATTGCTTGTTACAGGACTGTAATAGCCTGTAAGTTTCTGAAAAAATGACAAATTCTTGCATTTGGGGTGAAGGAAAAAAGAGAAAATGTGAGCAAACCTGTAATTTTTCCAAGTGCTGCAGTTACTGTATCTGATATGTTAATGCAACTACTTTTGTTGTCTCACCACAGATAAATTCTGAGGAGCGTGTTGATACAGCTGATCAGGAGACAGTCTCCTGGGATCACAGTATTCCTGAAGATATAAAGCAAAAAATACAGCCTAAAGAGGTGCCAGCAGAAAGTGTCACCGTTTGGATCGATCCATTAGATGCTACACAAGAATACACAGGTAGCTGATTCGTGTTGACAAATCATTTGTGTAATTCTGATGTTTACCTTTTACACTGGAGACAGAATAGTAAGTCTTTAAAAGGATATCTCTTGTAGAAGTGTCTTATGTCAAAGCTAATGTGATTTAATTGAACAAATTGCATAATGAAATCTCTGCAGTTCTCAAATTACAGCTTTTGCTTTTATATATTCCAACTCTGAAATTACTTTGGTATCCTTACAACTAAGTAATTTCTATAATAAATGGTAACTATCAGTTGTGGATTGTGCATACATGGAATTACACATTTCTTTATTTCAGTCATTACTGGCAACTCTTAAGTATCTTAGATTTTTGGTTTTGTTTGTTTAAAGGGAATACTAAATAAATATGTTAGTTAACTTGATATATGGAAATTTTTGTTGTCATTTTTCAAGAAAGCATGTATAATTCAGCCTTGCCCATTTGCAAATGCTTTAGGGATGTCACATAAGCAGTTCAAGGCAATCCACCTGAAATTCTTGCTGATAAGTACTAATGAACAACTAGAAAAGTGGGGGGTTTTTTGTGACTATATAATTGATACAATTATTCTTTCCAGTGGATGTTCTTTGGTTTTTGATTTACCATTTTTGAACTAATAGAGGATAGAACAGGAGGCAGAGAAGGGAGAATGGAGTGGCACAGATTTCCATGAAAATACATGTTGCATAAGACACAGCTGTTAGCATTAGTTCTGGTAGGAGTATAGATTATATTTGCTGAACAGGAAAAATTGCTGGAAAGGTGAGAAGTCTTCTAAGTCTTTTGAAAACTGAAAGGTTATTTGAAGATACCTAAAAGTTACATAACTGCAAGAGGTAGAATGTAAACTAGTCTTCAGAGAATAATCTGAATAATCTCCTGACTGTTTTCCTTTTGTGTTCTTGTGTTATCTGATTGTAGACTTGCTCACTTTCTTGTTTTGCCCACAGAGGATCTTCGGCAGTATGTCACAACAATGGTTTGTGTGGCTGTAAATGGTAAACCAGTAATAGGTGTGATACACAAGCCCTTCTCATCATACACAGGTACCTTCATGTCATCACATATTTCCATCATATTCAGTCATAGTATTAATTAAAATTTGATATTTGAGAACATTTAGGTATGAACACTCATTTAGGTATAAATAAGTAAATAGTGCCAGCAGCAAAAGGACACTGCAGCAGACCACACAAAAATTGGAGCTGTAGATGTGTTCTGTGCTATAAAACCAGAAAGGAAAATGCTGCCCTTGTTTAAAATAAAAATTATGCATTTAGAACAAACTTAATGAAAATAATTTTAAGAGCTAAGTTCCTTCCGATTAAAGTGCTTATAGCAAATAAAAAAAAAGTTCA
>VWZN01001395.1:746165-763957 GCA_013396955.1 Regulus satrapa | reverse complement strand
AAAGAGTGCTTTGCTCATTTAGCAGAGTAACTTGGGTCTGTGATAATGTAGCCAGGAGCTGCTGTTTATTCAGTGTGAATAAAAAAAGACTGAATAAAGATCTTTATGGCAACTGTTTGTATGCAATAGGCAAGACTGTCTGGCATAGTATTGTTGATTTTCCAACATGCTTTTAATGCCACAGCAGTGAAGTAATTAATTATTTAGTATTAATGATGTATCAGCAAGCATTGCTGCAAGTTTGGCAATTTGCATGCCCTTCTGAAAGCTTCAGAGTAGTTTTAAGTATTCATGTCTTACTGTGTATTTAAAAAAGGAATTTCTGTTTACATTTTCCCTTAGGCAATACTGACCTCTAGAGTTCTGAAGTTTAGCAATAGCTCTGGCACAAAAACTAGGTCTGAATAAATGCATTTTGTATTTGTTGTTCATTTTTGGCTCACTGAACATTCAATGTTTTGTGCTAAATATTTTGCTGTCTATAAATATGAATTTAATTACTTAATACTAAAATAGCAACTTAAATACGTGCTATATTCCAATATGCTTCAAGAATCTCGGAGATTTTGGAACATGTTTTTTTAGGTATCAATACCTGTCTGAAGAAATTGGTTTTTAGCAGTGTAATGTTGAGAATTTATCTCTTTTGATGATAGTGAAGTGTGCAATGTTCAGACATGGAATCAGATGAAATGCAATGAATTCTGTCATTCTGTGTGACAGGTATTAATTTTCCAAGCTGGAAATACCAACATGTTTTGAGTCAGATTGTTCCTAATACTACCACACAAATACAAAGCAATAAAGGGCAGTCAGCGTTGTTATTACACAGAGCTCAGTCTGTTGCCAAACAATCTGGCTCTCTATTGAGATGAAATTGCTGGGTAGTTTGCTAAGTAAATGTCAGATTAATGGTTAGGGAATGCCACCTACCAAGCTTGGCTTTGAACTTCATGGTGAAATGAGTGGGAAGTTGTGGATTCTAAACTCAGTTCTCTGAAACACATCAAATATTTTTCTTTGTAGCACTATTCTCCTGAGCTGTTTCCTTCTTTAGCATTAATACCCTTCTGAACAAAGTGAATCCATAGCATTTTTGGTATCTGCTTTAAAGGGTAGTGGGGCTTTTTGTTCTTTCATAAAAACATTGTCTGAGGAAATATTGGATGTATTTCTAAATAGGAACTATTGTTTTAACTTTGGTGGCTTTCCATATTCTACAATTCTACAAATTCTACATATTAACCACTTGGGCTTTTCCCCTCTTACTCTATTTTGTGAGTATCACACAAAAACAGTCAGGCTTGGGATAATGCCATATGCAACAATGTGTGCGTGGCCTCTTTCTCTTCCCTTTTGTGCACATGTGGGCATGCACCCCATCCTCTGTCAGCCCTAACTTTCTCTTTTACAGTAGTGAGAGGTATTAAATCAGAGGTATCGATTACTTATTCTTAAATAATTCTTTTATCCTGACAGTTAACAGAAGTTGTCTTTTGTGAATCTTAGCAGAGTGTTTTTGTTTCTCTTGTAGCTTGGGCAATGGTGGATGGTGGGTCAAACGTAAAAGCTCGTTCCTCCTACAATGAGAAAACTCCAAGGATTATTGTGTCCCGCTCCCATGCAGGAAAAGTTGAGCAGGTTGCACGACAGACATTTGGAAATAAAACCGTGATAATCCCCGCTGGTGGAGCAGGTTTGGTTCTTTAAGCATCCTATCCATGTTATTGCTTCTGAATGTTTTAATGGTGTAGCTGTTATTAGACAAAAGGATGTACTGTGGTGTCTTCTTTTTTTCCTTCTTCCTTTTTGATCTTCACATCACTGAAAGGAAACACTTGACAATAGAGACAAAGTTTTTCTTGTATTTAAGAGCCTGCATGCAAACTTGGTTCAGACTTCAGGCTGTTCACAAATCAGTATGTTACTGAATCTAAGCCTGGGCCAGTAGTGTTTGGTGCTGTGGTCCTTTTATTGAATGACTCTAATATATTTCATGGAAGGCGCTGATGCCTCAGTGGGAGAAGAAGAGTTATGTGACCACAGGCACAGTCATGGAAGAGAATCTGTTGGTTGTTGGTTAGCTGTTCATATGGTTGATTTTTTAAAAAATAAGAAAAAGGCCATTACATTTTGATATTGTTTATTGCATTTATATCAGAAGATGAAATTGGTATCACTAAAGTTCATTTCTATCTGCTTCATACTCAAATTTAAAGAACTTTTAGAATACTTTTTACTTATGTGATGTCCTTGTACGTGTTACTGAGGGAACATAAATGGGTGGCACTAGTGTGAACAAGAGCAGTTTTAAAACCTCGGAAAAGCCATCCAAAGTTTTATTTTTACAGAAATCTATCTTTCTATGTTTTTAATGTGAAAAGCCAGAGCTCCATTCAGATTGTTTAGTCAAGAAGGTTTTGCATTGCTTCTTGAAAATGACTTTAAATTACAAAGAGAGTGAAAGTGTAACTCATTATAGCAGATCTTGTCCAGTGCTTGACTCTGTTTAAGAAGATGTAGAAATGAACAGATTAATGAAACAAGAATATTGGTCAAAGACTTGAAAATTTGAAAAAAATCCATAAAAGAATGAGTACTGGTTTGAGCAATTCTTTCTACTGCATAATGAATAATAAAGGAAAATACCCTGGGCTGGTTTGCTTTATTAGAGAATGGTGTATACATCTTCCTCCTATTGTAATAAAAGGCCAGGAAGAAAAAGATAGACTTGAGCAGGATACAGGGATTGAGAAATGAATGAGTAAACTTAAGAGCAGAGCTGTATTTGAGTTTCTGGTCTTGTTCTTTTAATGTGTTTCAACAGAAAGCTTGGTTTCATTTTTTTCTTTTTTTTTTTACCTCTGCCCTATTCTTCTAGGTTATAAAGTGTTGGCTCTCCTTGATGTGCCTGAAAAGAATCAAGAAGAAGCTGATGTGTATATCCATGTCACCTACATTAAGAAATGGGACATATGTGCTGGAAATGCAGTGTTGAGAGCATTGGGTGGCCATATGACTACTCTGACTGGTGAAGAAATTAGTTACACTGGCTCAGATGGCAATGAAGGAGGACTTATAGCCAGTATCAACATGAACCATAAAGCACTAATAGAAAAACTTCCAGATCTGGAAAAAACGTCACACAAATAAGCATGACTGACGGAAGAGTACAAGTTGTGCTTTTGTAGCCTCCAGATGCTCTGTCTGAAGAAGCAGGTGTGAAAACTTGCTGGAAAAGATGCAAAGCAAAGCAGTTTGGTGTGGGTTTGGGGACTATATCTTGCATTGGGATTTGTCATTGGTGGTATTTAAAATAATAAAATAATAATAATAATAATAATATTTGGAAGTAGGAAGGGGACCGATGGTCTCACACATCGGTTTCCATGTTTTATTTTTTCAGACTCTTTTCATGCAGTTCTTATACTCAAGGTGCATTTACCATATATTTATGTTGATAAACATAGATGAACTAAGGAAAAATCTTTTTTTTTTTTTAATAACCTAAATATTTCTCACAGCAATTTCTTGAAGCCTTTTACATCTTACTGTAGTTTTAGCGATTCCATAATAAATTAGGTAGGAGAAAAAGCTTGATTTGTATAGGCATCTGATAACTGTAAGAGGTTTATCAGGAATCATGACCTCGTATTTTGTATCCCCTGAATGGAAAGCACAAGAAGGTTGATTCAAATCTATATGCAGCAACAGTTTATCTTTGACATTGTGGCACTCTCTGCTTTTTAAGAGAAAAAAAGAAATGTTCTGTACAATTCTGACTCTTTTCCTGAAGATGTAAACCAGTTTTAGTTCAGGTGGGTTGTGAATATCAGTGTTTTATTAATCAGTGTAATTATTTCCTTATACCTTTTTAAAACAAGGCAGCATTTCCTTGTATAGTTTTTAGCAGTTACTTCTTGATTACTGCAAACAGAACTGAAGATGCATGCAAGATTTTTCTCTAATGTAGGGCTTGTTCATCATGTGGTGTTTGTGCCTATATAGAAGCAGCCTCTTCCTTCAGTACCTGTTATTTTATTTGTTTGGCTTTTCTTTCCTTTGGACAGAGTTATAGGGAATGAGTTTTACAGAAATAGTAGGTCGAACAGTTATTTCCATTTCTAACACAAGATACAAACCAGCACTTTTTCTACAACTCCAGGAATAACTTTGTCTTTCTAGCTTGCAGCACACTCTTTCCTGCAGAAAACTCTCCAGCCATTCCAAACAGCTTGTGCTTCTTTGCTTTGTGGTAATTTGTGGTAATACAGAGAGAGGAGAGACCATTTGAACTTGAATCTGCTTAAGCAAGTTTGAAGAACATGTGGCACTTGAAATACAGCAGGGTCTGCAAAACGTTACTGAAAAATGTTCTTTGCGGTCCAGTACACACAGAACAGAACACAGGTCCTTTGATATCAAATGACAATTTGTTGTACCTCTAAAATATGTGGACTTCTATCTCCAAGCATATAACCATCTGCATTGTTGTTCTCTGCATCCCCCTGAAAGGTTTCAAAGGTTAAAATGTGCATGATTATTTGAATTATCAGAAAATAAGCTGCCCATCTTTCCTCAAGATTCCTAAAGTTCTTAGTTGATATTGATGGTTTCTGTTCGAAGTTTGTTCATATAGGCTTAGGCTGCTTGATCCAAACCCATAATTATGTAATTTTAACTTTTCATATTGTTAATGAGAACTCCTGTTCTGATTAAAAAGAGGTTTTTCTCCTTCAATCAGTAGTGGACAATCTTTAGATACTGTTTTCAACTCTAGCTGAAGTTCACATTTCTGAAAGACCTTCCACATGTTGCATAACTACAGATATAGATTTTATTTCTTAAACTTACTGGCAAAGGAGACTAGAGCTTAGTCCTATGAGCCTTTTGCTGCAGGTACTTTTTGGAGAACTTCTTTTCCAACACAGAACTCTATTGCTGCTCTTCGAAAATGACTTTTATACATGTAGATACTAGGCAAAGCAATTTTACTTTCAGTTCTTAAGTTTAAGAAACTGCTATATGCTATGACAAATTAGTGGTCATGCCCTTTTTGAAAAGGATCTGATCTATTTCAAAAAGTTGTTGAGCTTCCAGACTTCAGTGAAGAATAAAAAAAACCCATATTTATCAAAGTTTTAGCGTTTTACAAGACTGCAGCTTTTTAAGGTTGATTTAAATGTCATAAAGCCTAATTTAATTTAAAAAAAGCTGTTTGTATGTTTATTTTTTAAAGAGCATGGATTTAAATTTAAATATAAGAAATAGCCATAGTTAGCTAGTATAAAAACCTGATTGTGTCACAGATATTAAATGCACAATATTTAAGTAGGCAGTTAAGATAAAATCTGTGGCAAGTTGAGGTTTCAGAATCAGCTTGAAATCCTATGTAAACATACTTCCTAAAAATGGGACTGCTTTTATTTTGGGGAATGCTTCTATCACTTCCTTGCATAAGCTGTGATCAGACTTCCTGTATGGGAAATGAAAAATGTTATGTAATGTACAAGGGCTTACTTGTATCTTAGTTGAAGGCATAGACCAGTGAACTAAAGTATTTGCCTATGTTATTTTTTCTTAGGAAAACAAAGTACCTTAGGAGAGGCCCTCCTTTCCTTCCCCCCACATGCTGGCTAGAATGCTTAGCCTTCCATTAGGAAGACGTGTGTGTGTCTAGGCACATTAATATCCTAAATTGCTTTGTTGCAATGGATCACAGTATTCAGTACCTTTCACAGGGGACCATTATTGGCCTAATCTCACTCCTGGTGAAATTGAGGAAGAGGTGAGTGGTGCCCAGTTAATTACTTGTAGAAGAGCCTGAGCTCATAGAGCTTTCCCACAATTGAGGGCTAAGGTAGTGGTTGTGGTTTTCCAGTGTCATTTAAAGAGTAGCTGCATTGGTGTGAGAATAGGTGAGCAGCTGGTGAATATCAGTCAGATGTCATTTTGCAATAAATGTAACTCTTATGCAGACCAGCAAGTATTCACAAGTGCTTGCTTAGTGCATGCATTCCAGTGCACTTTTGTTTGTATAGTGTTAACACTCAGTGTATCATTTCTTTGACTGTTTACACTCCATTCTGAAACGTTCTGCTTAAATTCTGGCTTAAATATTTGTTTGGTCTCAGCAGTGGGGGGATGTGACTTTACCTAGGAAATCATACCATACCCACATCTCACTGCTGGGCTTCAACAATGTTCTTTACATCTTAGCCTTTTCTACATGAAGCTGTCACACACCATTTATAGGGATACTGCTTAAAACAATTGCATGTTGAGGGTCCTACAAAAGTATATATTTTTTTAAAAATCTTACTCTAAAAAAAAAAAAAAGAATCATAGTAGCATTCTAGCTCCAAATAAGGGACCTAAGAGAATATATTATTTTAGCATTGGTTTTCCAATGGTGGATGTTTTGGGTGGCTATTATGGTTAAGGTGGTTGCAAGTGAAATTATTCTAAAGCTGTATGTATTTTTTTCTTTTTCATTCTACACTTAAAAAGAGTGTATAATATCATAGATAATACCTGGTGCTGTACTAAGAGTCCTAGCTTTCATTCCTTGAATGAATGTTTTCTAAATAAATGAACACAGAAATAAATGGGTTGAATATTGTATTTAACTGGTTTGAGATTAACCTGTTTGCCAGACTTTTACAGATGGACTTGAGAGCTGTTTGTTCTGATCTACAGAGCACATAATGATAATGAAAATACTTAGCACATATGGTGTTCTTGGACAGTGAGGTAACCATATAGCTGAAGCTGCAAAGTCATCTAGTGATACTGTTCCATACATTTACTTCATGGTTGTTATAGGGGACAGTTTTTCTAATTAGCTTCAGGTATGAGAAAAGTTTTGATTTTAGGTTTGTTTGTTTGTTGGTTTGGTTTGTTTGGGTTTGTTTGTTTGTTTGTTTTTTTAATGACCAATGGCTGGAGACCAGAGATGAGGAGGGGGGTGAGTCAGTACTGGGGTTCATTTCTGCTTTTTTGTTTATAAATAAGTGTATGCCTATGTCTTTGTAGCATCATGTTATCTGTTTGGGTTGTGCAACGGTAGTGCAGCATTGTATACTCCTGATTTAATGTTCAAGGAGTCCACATCTCCCAAGAATTGTGCAGTTAGAAATGACCAAGTGTCATTCCAGCCCTCTACTCTGTTATGCCAGCAGAGAATGGCTGCTTTGTTGTCTCCTGAATGTCATTCCTATAGCAGTTTCTCTCACAGAAAACTGCTTTTTTAGGCTACTGTCTCCCCAGTTATACCCAACCTCTTTGTAGATCTGTTTTCAGAAGTAAACTAGAGCAGAGGAAAGAAGCAGATGGCTGTGTCATAGAAGGCAATTACTCTTGTTTCTCTATTTTTAAATTGCATTGATTGTTTCATGTCTCTTGTCTCTCAGGGGTTAGATAATGATACAGATAAGATTCAATGGACCACAAATAAATGCCTGTTGGATTTTGAGCCCAGGCAGGAGGAGGGCAGGAAGGACTGCCTCTAGCCAAGGTGAACCTGAATGGAGGGTTTTCAGTCAGGCCACTCATGCTGAGCCCTTCTTCAGTGCTTTTGTGGTTTAGGGCCTTTTACACAAACAATTACAGATTTGACTTTGCCAAATTATTACTGATAGTCTTGTCTTCTAATCTGCTGCCCTCGATGATAAAACTGCACTATATCTGCTTCACTGTATTGTAACTCACTGAAACAAGAATGTGGTAACTCTGAGAGCTCAATTGCTTGACTTGTGAACCACCACTTCTTTATAGCAGCTCTTGCAGTGATGTCCTCATACTTGCTGTGAGTGTCTTCCTACCCCACAAGTAGGTCATGCACCCATGATTCATACTGAGAAGCTGTTGAAACCTTATGTTATGGTTTTTAGGTGCCACAGCAGCTCTTTCAGCTCTTCCTGTGAGAAGTGCTCATCCAGTTTCCTTTTGAGTATCCCTCTCGGCCAGTAATTAGTGGTCACTTTTCCCTCTTTGCTCCTCTCTGTTCCCTTCTGATCCTTGATCCTTTCATAGTCAATGTGGACAAGAAAAATGAGAGATTGGAAATGAAGACAGTCCCAGAGTGAGAGGACCCCAGCAGTCAACTATCCAATTTATCCTGAATCTAGTAATGTTCATAAGGTCTAAATACTGATTGATTCTACCAGAAGTGCAATACTTGCCAGCAAAATAATGGGAACATGGAGAGGTTCATGCAATTGGGGGTACTGAACATACAGAAAAGATACAGGTGGACTAAGAAACACCCAAAAAGAAGGAGAAAATGGTTTTTCAGTATAATATTCCAAGTATTTGGCATTTATGCCCCCCTGGATGCAGAGCTTCATTGTTTATGAAAGAGGCTGCATTGGCCCTCTTTGAAAGGCCTGATTTTGTTGAACTCAACAGCAGTGCTCCCACTAAACTCAATGTGAACAGCACCAAGCCAGATAAAACAGGAACAGTAAATTAAGCTAAATGCTAAAAAGCTCAACCTCTGTCAACAGAGCAAACAACTTGGGTTGTGTTAAAGTTGCCTCTTAATAGCTTCAGTCTGCATTTGGAAATATCATCCCAGTGTCTGAAGTTCTAAGTCTTTCAGGTTTTTTATGGTCTGCAGCTGATAGATCCCACTTTCAGATAATACTGCGTTCTACCCCAATTGTTCCTTATTTGCAATTCACATTTCATTTTTTTTCTCTCCAAAGGATCAGCAACACTCCAGCATCATTTCAGTTGTCCCATGAAATTGTGTTAGCATTTTCCAATTGTGTGCCAAATTGAAATAACGATTCTATAAATAAATTCTTTGAAAATACTGGTCTGTGAGGGTTTTTTGGTTTTTCCTATATTTTATCTTTCTAGGGGGTATTTATTGATTCTTTTTGCTCCAGATTTTTTTTTTTTTTTCCAGTAATGCATGTCATGTTGCTTCAGTTGTGTTGTATCTATCATGTGTTTGAGACTTCCTGCCAGAGGTGTTACTGAAAAGTCCAGCCAAGTTTATCTTAAATATAATTCAAGATCACTGGTTTTGTTTTCATACCTGTGTTGCTGTGAAAGCTAGACAGTTTGTGGAAGTGAGTGCTTAGAAATACCCCAGATAGTATTGCTCTTTGGATCTGAAGAAGTTTTCCTTCCAACATAATTTCCACATCTCTTCCTAATTACCTTACACCATTCTGCTGAGTGTCTTGTTTCCATGAGAAAAACAGTGGAAAGGTAGTAACTGTACCATTATTAGCTCTTATTCTATTACTGTCCCACTGTTCATAAGTGAAACCATGGAGCAAGTTCAAAGATCCTTTAATGTCCCATGTCAGTATAGCATTTTGGGCAGTTCTTGAGTGCCACAGAGTTGTACACAGATGTTTTGAAAACCCTGGATCATGTGTGATCCGAGATAAGGAATTTGGAGTCTGTTGCAATGCTCCAAAGCACATCTTTGGAGAAGGTGCAACCCAGAGGAAGAGGGATTCTTTGCACCTTGCAGAGCAAGCAATGTCTGTGTGCATGTAGTACATGGCTTGTTCTAAACAGTGGTACCTTTTGGGAAGCCTGAAGGGTCCAGATAGAAGCAGATGTGTGCTCTCTGCTGTCAGCCATTAACAAGGCTCTCAAATGTACCCTTCTCACACCTGATCTATCACATCCTGCCCAGCATTTTGTAGGCTTCATTATTTAGAGCAGTGTGAAAGGTAATGTGTAACACTGTACTGAAAACTATACAGCCTATGGTGGCATCCTGCTTCTCAACAACATAAACAAAGTTTATGTCTCTCATTTGTCTGTTGGGTCAGCTTCTTGCATGGATTGTGTTCCACTACTTTTTGGTTTTGTTTATTCTCTTCAGACAATCATGCTGTCTATATTCAATTCATAAATGTAAGCTCAGCTTGTTAAAAATGCAATCAGTTTAATTTATGCTGTGCATGCCTGAGAGCCACTGCTATGTTTCTTTCTTTGTACAACAGTAAGACTGTCCTGAAAGCATGATCTCTTGGCACACAGGTATCCTGCACACTAAGTACATCCTGCACACAGGATATTTTGAGCTGTAAGCTCAAAGAGTCCAAATCTTAAGAGCACAAAGAGTCCAAATCTTAAGTGAACGGTCCATACAGGGATCAAACCCACAAGCTTGGGGGTTTAGAGCAAAACTGTGCTCTAACCAACTGAGCTGAAGGTTTTTCAGTCACTAAAAGCCCTCCTACAAATGTCGGTTCATTTGCACTGCTACAATAATTAAACTATTCTCCAAGATGATGCTGTACAGCACTCTGTTAACTTGTTCTGGGCCCTAACTCAGTTGCTTAAAGGTATTCTAGGAGTCTGTCAGTCAAAGAAAATTTCTGATGCCCTGGCAAAGGGCTAAACTTCTGCTGCAGAGGATGGAAGTTTGACCTGGCACCAGCAGTGAGTACAGAAACAGAGATGGTATAGTCAGGTGGCTGGGACGGGGCTGTGGGAATGCTTTGCAATCAGGGCAGACAAAATGGAATGGCTGCCCATCATATCTGCTGTAGGTCTAATCTTGGTGACCCTTTACTTGCTGTACATCTTAAGTAAAATTACTCCAAATTCAAAATTTGAGATTCTTCCAAATTAAGCTGTGATCTAAATGAAAAGCACAACAAACATTGTGCTAATAGGTAATAATTCTGTTAGAGTATGCACAGAGGTGAAACTAGACAGATTTGGCTTTTACATTTGAAAACTGCTAATTTTGCTTCCAAAGAGATGTGTTTATTATAGAATTAAGGATGTATCAAGTTTGCAGTCCTCTCATCTGAACTCCGTCCAGGCTGGGTGAGTATGTATATTCTGTTTGTATTCACAGAGCATCAATAACATGGTGCATATTCTATTTCTGCAAGGGGATAGTCTTCAACAAAAATAAAGGGAATAAAATAGATATGAGGTCTGTACTAGGGAAAAGGTAAGTGCTTTAACATATAATATATATAATTCTCATAATATTCTGGAATCTTAATATCTGAACCTGTTGGAGATATTTGTAGCAGCATTAAAGGTTTTAGTTTATTTTAGCAAAAGTAAAGTATTTCTTGCATGCAACATTTTCTACTAGAATTGAACTGAACTAACCCAGATCTCTCTTCGCTATTCTGATGAGATACCAATCTTCTCTTAAAGAAATAGTTTTATCCAGGTGTAACAAGGGCTTTTGGAACCTAAATTGCTCTCCATCCTAACAGATTTAGACCGAGAAGAGCAGGCAGAGGAGCTTTTAGTATTGACCCTGGAATCTCTAAAGGGCTTAGAACAGAGGGGAACCAAGGCCAGTAGAGGGCTCTGTCTTTTCATGAATCTCTGAAGAGCCAAAAAGATCTTGGTGACTCTGAACGTACATGCCTGCTTCACTTTTTATAAAGAAAAGTCACCATTTTTTTTCCTCACTTGTGACCTGTCTTCAGTTAAGCCGGCACAATTGATACAATTAAATCTTCCTTTAAGATAGTGAATAACATCTTTCCTTTTGTCCTTTTTTTAAACGAGAGCAATTGTACCCACACTTATCTGGAAATGTTACATCTTGAATCAACTCCATCATGCATTACCAAGCTCTTTCAGGCTGCTGTGCTTGCAAGAAAAGTAACCAGACTAATATTTTATCAGATTCTTGCTACTGAAATTGTTTGGAGTTTAGTTTTCTTATCTCTTGTCACTGGCATTTGTTGTCCTTTATGATCATTTCTCACATGCAGGGAAAGAAAGAAGTAATTTTCTCTTTCAGCCTCTTGCAGAAAGCTAGCTGTGCTTTCGTCCACAATTGCCTTCCAGTACTGTGTTTAAAATGTGATATTACTTATTTCTTTGCATTGCCTTTAACTTGTACCACGTGGACTGCTAGTGACTGTCACCTCCAGGCCTGTGGAACACAGAAAAAAAGAAAGGTCCATGTGCCGCATGCTCCAGCTAAAGCAGGGGTGCACTGTTCTCCCCAGACTCATTTAGTCAAACCTGAGGCAAGATGAGAGAGGAGTAATTCTGAAGAACATCCATTTGCTACATCCCAAGTTTCATTCTCCTGCAGGGATGGTTGCTTCCCTAGTGAAAGCAAATGTAAATGTGTCCTTGTCTGCCAGAGGAATGGTACAGACACCACAAAGTCTAACAATAACAGCAAAAAGAAGAGCTGGGGAAAGCTAGGCATTCTAATTTTAAACAGTTAATTTGGGAGTTGTCATTTATGTGTACAAGTAATTCCTTCTGTTCATTATATATATATATCTGCATAGTTAAGTGCAATACTTAAAATGGGAAAATGAAGCTACTTAGCTACTATGGGAGATGAAAGAGAATATATAAAAGAAAGCTAGTGTTTGCAAAAAAATTAAAGAAAATTAAAGAAAGAATTGTCAGTTTGTTTGAGCAGCTGTCTGCACTGTAAATTGAAATGCTTTGAATCGCTGAGTCTTTCTTGGTCTGTGTTCATCACAGGCATTTTCTGCAGTGCAGTCTCTCTGCATCAGTTCTTGGCTGAGCTTTGCTGTGTGTCCATGGAGGTGGGCTGAGGGTGGTGAGGTCCTTGTCCTACAGGTTGGCTGAGGGCCATCAGAGGCAAAGCCATCTGCAAATTTGCTGAGCGTGCACTCAACCCCACCGTGCCACTGAGGAAGGTATTGAACAGCACTGCTCTCAGAGTGGGCCCCCGAGGGGCATCGCTCACCACTGAGCTCCATCTGACCACTGCCCCCTGGATGGGACAATCCAGCCGATTCCTCATCCACTGAGCACTCCAACCATCAGCTCCTTACTTCTCCAGCTTAGAGAGAAGGATGATGTGGGGACTATGTCAAAGATCGCTCAAACAAAATATTTAGCCTGCAAATTTAATATTAAAATGAGATGAAAAATCATGATGATGACGAGTTGACAGCCAAAAAGAAAATATCCATCACAGGTATTTAATAAAACTTACTTTTTAGCCAAAGGAGAAAAATTGCATAGATTAATTATTTAGGTTTTGATTTGATTTGGGTTTTTTGTTTGTTTGGTTGGTTTTGGTTTTTTCCTTTTTTTTTTTTTTTTTTAAGGTTTTTTTTTTTTTTTTACTTGAACTAACATCCATTAAGATAAGATTTTTTTAAAAATATTAATTTCACTGTTTTATGCTTCAGTGTTTCTGTATCATATTGTAAATGCCTAACACATAAAGCACAGGGAGTTTGTTTAAATGGTAATAAATTACCATTAATGCTTCAAAGATGTTTCCAGTGTTGGAGAACCTACTCATCTGGATTTGTCTTCAATGCCCTAATTTGTGTATGGCACTATTAAAAAATGGGAAAAAGAATGTAAAATAAAGAAGAATCAACAGTGCAATTTTTTCGACATCTCTAGGAATATTTTTCTCTTAATGGAAGAACGTTTTATTTTGCTATACTGAATATTAAAATTCTTGATAGTAACAGACTGTTCCTGTGTCCTCCGTCTCTAAGCCTTCAATGGATTTGGGGCTTTCTTTATATTTTCAAAGGCACAGACCTGAGTAATATCACAAATATAATATTCTGAGCCTTTTGTTAACACTTCTACCTTCACAAGTGTGGAATAAAAATGGCAAGGGGCTTCCTCCGATCTATATGATCATATGCTTCTTGTTTGAAGTGGTTCATTGTAGTAATCCTTCTCCTATGTCATCATTATGGTGCCCTTAGTTACAGAGTGGACAAAACATCTGAGGCTCTTCAGATGATGAATTACATCAATTTCCTGCTGCTTCAGTACTAAGGTTTCTTCCTAAAAAAAAAAAAAAATATTGAGCATTATCCAAAGGACATAACTGTTTTACTTTAAGTAGAAATTTAGATCATCCTCTCTGTAAGGACATGAGGTGGATTCAGGCTCTGTTTCCTCCTTGTAACCCTAAGTGGAAACCCTTGATATTTATGCAGGTGACAGTAGATTTTTCTCAGGAATGTTTCTTGTCTTGAAGGTTCTCTAAAGAATTTTATGATGGGGTTTGACTTAAATCTAAACTACATTATTCAGCTGATTGCTACAGTGGAAGAGTTTGTGATTACTTAATCAGAACTGCAAATACTTGAGTGCTTTGAGAACCCTTCCAGGGTGAATTCCCACAGAAGTTCCTCATAAGAAAACTCAGCACGGGAATTTAAAGGAAAACTAAGTAACAAAGTTCTAGGTTTTGTCTCAGATGTATGACTGGTTTTGGCAAGAGTAACTTTTAAACTTCCCTTCTTTGTGTGGATGTTAGAATAGGTGTATTTCTGAGCAGTTTTTATCCATAAAGCTGTTAGACATCTGAAACTTCAGAGACAATTCTGCTTTTCTATTTTCTTTTAGAGCCCTTGATTGGCTTCAAATACTTTGTGCATAAAATGGAAAAGGAATGAGTTTGCTGAATGATTTCTATGATGGTGAAAGCAGATTTGAAGGCAAAAACCTGTTTTCAACTTCTCTTTCTTTATAAGGCATTAAATTATTTATATCTGGTCTAAAAATCAAAACCTTTCCAAATTGCCACTTCCTTTCTTTCCTTCTCAGTTCCTGGTACATGACTGCACCCACGTAAGCAGAAACTTGTGCTGGGAGATTAATGGGGAAAGGTCTGGGCTAATGTTTGCTGAATTTGAGCAGTTCAAGGATCTTTCAGCTCCTCTGTGCTATAGACAGTAGAAGCAGAGGCAGGAGTGCATTTATCTGGATGTACAGAGTGTCCTCCACTTCGCACTGAAAGGGCTAAATTGTGGGGAATTAGCAACTTTTCCTCTTTGGGCTATATGTCTGGAGTCTGAGACAGACTTGGCTTGTGAGTTCATAGAGCAATTTTGTCTCCTCTGCCTCCATTTTGAGTTAGAAAATTTTGAATTACATTTAGAAAATTTCTTTTAGAATGCAGAATAATTGCAACTTTCAAAATAAGCATGAATTTATACCTATGTTGATCTCACTAAACTCATTGTCTTGGCCTAGCAATGAGGTTGAGGTCTCTACCTATATTTTTCCTGCTGCAATGTATTCTTTTTGAGAGTGCTAAGGTATCACACAGTCACTCATTAAGTGCTAGGAAGAAATGTCCAAAAATTGATGTTCCAATGCTTTTCTTTTTTTTTTCTTGTGAGGGGAAAGAATGAATAGGAAAAGAAAAGAAAGAAATTTTACAATTTCTTGACATTTTTACATTTTCTTAAAGAAAGAAATAAAATATATTTTACATTTTCTTAAGAAAAGAATAGGAAAATAAGCTTGTGGTGGATATCATAATATGAGCCATGATCACAGTTTCATTGCAAAAAAGGGCAAAACACATGCAAGGTGTATCATGGCCAGTAGATAAAGAGAAATTATGACTATTAAAAAATCATGACTGTACTTTTTATTATTACTGTTACTTGGGCTTATAGCAGGGAGAAAGGAAAGCTAAGAGGCAATTTAACAGCATAACTTGAAGCATAACTACCGAGATATCAGGGTCAAACCCTTCTTGGCAGTTGTAGATGGTGTAACAAAAGGCAAATGCAAAACCTTCTCTGTGAGAGTAGGATGTGGTTGTGGAGGTTCCAGGCTTGGAGGTTTTCAGCATCAGGCTGGATAAAACTATAAGCAATCGGATCTAGATGTAGTGACAATTGTGTTTGAGCAACCTCTGGGATGGCTGGACTGCTGACATTTAGAAATCTCTTCCTCTCAATGTTTCTTGAGCATGTGAGATTACGATTACAATGTTCTGAATAGTTGTGGGGAAAGCCCTCTGGTAGGACTTTTTGGTCTTCTGGTATTACATAAGTTTTCACGTGGTTAGCCCATGGGTTTCATGGCCCCCTTTAAGCTCCTCAAGCTGTGAGCACTCAGCATTTCTGCAAATCCTGCTCAGATCATCAGAGCATGCCTGTAAAAGTAGTAGCTCTCATTTAATTCAAGGGAAACAGAGTTCTGAAACAACACTGTATTCCAGGATTTTTTGGTGATTTTTTAACTGGGTTATTATTTGCATTATTTACTGACATTTTTTTATCACAAATTTCTCATCAGTTATTTAAACTCTTCATAAAAACTAGCATCAGTGTACATAAACTTCAGCCTCTTTCAGGGATAAACCTTCTAGTGAAGTCTCTGCACCACTGAGTTACTTCCATAAACGGTAGCTAAAGCCAAGTCAAGCAGGGCAAACAAATCAGGGAGAAAGCAGAACAGGCAAAACTGGGACTATTTCCAAATTCAGCAATTTATTAGTGGAAAAGAATGACATTTGGTAGACCTTTTTGTGTTGTGTAGAAAACATGTCCTGGGCAGAATAGATCCAGTTCTTCAGGCACAGGCTTAAGAAGGAAAATGTCCCTGCAGCTGAGAGGCTGCAAGGCTGATGTTCACAGGAACATTTGCTCCGTTTTTGCTTTCTCCATTTCTATCACGCAGATGTAACAGAGTAACCTTCAGGAAAGTGTTCTCAGAGATATGTCCAAATGCTTCAGGTCAGCTCCTAGCCACATAGAGGAAAAGTTGGTTTCAGTACCCCCCCTTTTCTTTTCACTTGTCCCATCTCCTCCCCTCCATTCCTCACTGCAACCTTGGTATTAGGCACTGCAGTGGATTCCACTGTTATTGTCGCAGCAGAACAAACCCATCTGCTGCTACTGCCCTTCTCTGGCTCCTTGCTGCCTCGAGCACTCTCCTGACCCTGTGCAGAGTTGTTTAATCACTCTAAGGCAACACAACAACTCACCTAGTGAAAAAATAGGGAAACATTTCATATATGAGCTAGACAGTCAGTCAGAAGGAGGATGCAGGAGGCAACATCTGAAGTGCGCTTGCTTGACACAAAAATGCCGGCACAGCTCTGACCCACTGTCAGTTTGTGCTCAGGTCCTCATAGCTCCTGAAATGCAATTGTACAATCATATTATTTTTCTATTTCCAGTGAAGTGAAGAAGCAATGTATATTCTGGCACTTATGTTGTGTCAATCCTGGAAAATATTTCACCTTCATATCACTTGACAGCAGAGTTCAATACACTAAAATTAGGAAAGACCGTAGATCATTTTTATAGCTTCACAACTGGTCTCATAAAAAGACTTATGAAAGATGCTTGTGTGAGGAGGCTTCTGCAACCTGCACACAGTGGTGTTTTGGAAAAATCCCAGGCTGGCTGGCTGCTCCTTGAACATGTTGTTCTGTTCTTCCAAATTTTGTGATCTGGCAGCATCAGTGTCAGAAGGATCAGAGAAAGAAGCTTGGACTGCTTGTCCTCTCTCAGCTTCAACTGCAACACTAGTATGACTCTGGGTAATGAAAAAACTCCTGATTTTCACAGAGAAATCAAAACATTAATGTGGTGATTCGCAATTATAGAGATTCAAATCGTGCCCCTACTTTGTGATTTTGTGCAAGCTTGCTACCCAATACAACCAGTAATAGTTTCCTGTTCACCTCTCCCAACTCTGCAACATTGAGGGTGCCCAGTTTTCTATATTTTCTACATTTTCCTATTGTTTAATGAGTTCAGATCTTTATTCCTCTGCCCTGTGACAGACAACTTAGAGTGCTAGTTTTAAATCCACCCATATACTGAGTGTAAGGAGTACCATTCTGACCAACTCTTTGTACACTGGTCAGTCCAAACAGGAAGTTCACCACAGGAGAGTTGCCAGGAATCTCTAAAAATATCACTTTTTAGTTAAGAGATCACTCAACCAGAGTATTTCTGAGGTCTCATTTGCTAATTTCTGCCTAGGCTGTACAAACACGTCCGCTGTACTTTCTCAGTCTCATTTGCCACCATGCAGTAACACTTCAGCCTCGGGGC
>VWZN01001395.1:693336-746113 GCA_013396955.1 Regulus satrapa | reverse complement strand
TTTTTTTTTTTTTTTTTTTTTTTTTTTTTGTCCGAGGGCTGGGTTGAGGGGCAGATCTGCTGTCCCCAGATCCCCTGTGCCTCTGTTCCCTGCTGCTGCCGCAGCCGTGGCACTGCGGGATGTCGCAGGGATGATGCGCTCGCCTGGGCTCCGCAGCGGCACCCGGGGAATGCAGAGCACCAATCTGCCGCCACAATGGCAGCGCTGCCCCTTCCAGCCCCAGAGCTTTAGAATGCCTGGCATTGCAACCTACAGTGACAAAAACAGTCCCGAAACAAGTGGAAGATGGGAATGAAAGTGAATGACTGTAACGAAAGGATAAACACAATGGAAACAGTTTCTGATAATGATTCCTATTTTCTTTTCTTTTTTTTTTCTTTTTTTCTTCTTCTTCTTTCCAATTCAAGTTCTTTAATAAGTACAAACCTCCTCCTTTCCTTCTATGTTGCTGCATGACTCCTGAGCTACCAAACTCTGCCACAGAGGGGAAGTAGAGTATCATTGTAAATCCGTGCTGGTGTTAGAAGCAGCTCCACCTTTCTGATGGAGTTGAAGCTGTGTTAGTAAAAGATAAAACTTTGAACCTTTTCTTGCACCAACTTTTTTGCAGTGTTTCCCCTCTCCTTGGTATTTGTTATGAATGATGACAAACTACCTGGAAACAGGATGCTCACGGGTTGGTTGCCCTTTAGGACTATGTAATGTATTGTTTGCCTGCAGAAAAACTTCCTTAGCTTTGTGCTGGGATGTCAGGATTGTAGCTTAAAATGAAAGCAGTTGTTTTAGAAGGTACTGATTAACTGTCAAAGAGGTTTCTTTTCTGAAATGGCTGATGAGGAACGCACAGGTTTAATGTCAGTGGAATAGAAGCACGATTAATGTCACACAAACAGGCTGAAAATTGTGACTGCATTATTGCCTGATATTTTTTAGAGTCTGACCTTTGCCTGAATGCCTGCTAGAGTAGTCATCTACAGATGTGAACGTGACCTAGAACAAGCTATCTCCATGCACAGCTTCTTTTAAATAAAACTTTGAGGTAGTAGAAGAACCTGAAAGTTGCTTTAGCTTGGGTGATGAGCAAGAGGGTTGTAACACTATCTGGTCCTAGGTTTTCTGAGAGCTTGTTGCTTTTCCTGATATTTGTGTATGCATGCTTCAGAAAGATTGAAAACCATCAGGGATGTCGACAGCCTGGAAGGTTACAAAGTGAGTGCATGGAGCTAATTTGCTTTTTCCAAAGAAGAGAAGACTAAAAATACATTCATGGCAAGAGGGATAAATAGAAAAGATAAAAACTGTGTAAGTTATTTCAAGCGATATCTACTAGGAGGAAGCTTAATTTGGAAATTAAGTCTTACTAATGCCACCAGATTTACTGATGTCATCAGATCAATGTTATTATCCTTTTAGAATTGCATGTGAATTGACAAGGAAAACTAATAATAGCCCTGCTGCCTCTTTAGGAACAGTTGTGTGCTCTCAGATATCTACAACAAAATCCATGCTGCAGCCTGAAGAAAATCTCATGCGTAAAACTGTACCCACTGAAGTGAGTGGAAAGGATTGTTTTTGCACAGATGTTAGCATGGCAGGACACTGTCCTCTGACTCAGGCATGCTGCTGAGGGGGGGTGCTAAGAGGCATCAAAAGTGTGCTCTGAAACTTCTGTTTTATAATATGCAGTCTGGCGAAGGCTAATGAGAAAAGCCCAAATGTTGATCTGGGTAAGGTACTAATTACTTTGTTTCTTCTTCCTGTCTAATACCAAATTGCAGAGTGCTTTCAGAGCCCAAGAATAAATAAATTCTTCCTAATAGAAAGACAGGAGTTAGAACACAGCTCCTACAACAGTTGATGGACTGTACTCCAACCCTTGAGTCTCCCAGGACTGTACCTGAGTGTACCAGCCAGGTGCTTGATTTGAGCTGTGTTCTTTTCCCAGGCAGGATACAGCATCTGGTGGCAGATCTGTGTGCCGAGTCAGGATTGAGGATCTTCATTTCAGATGCAAGGATTAGAGTCTGTTGCTGTAAAGCCCAGAGAATCTGAATTGTCACTGTAGCATTAAGTGAAAACCATCTTAGTCTGCAGGCCTCAGGGACATTAAAGCTAACCTTTTTAGTTCCCTTTAGCTCACTCTGTTTCCACTAGTTTCATTGATTGCTTCCTGCCCCAACTCTAATGCAGAACTTAACAAGAGATCAAAAAGGGATTACAAAATCCCAAAAATCTTCAGAAACAGAAACTTGGCTTTCATTTTTTTTCAGAAAACACTGAAAAATATTTTAATGGAATAAAGTTTTTATTTTGTGGGGAGGGTTTGAGTGGTGATCTTTGATTAAAAAGGACAGTTTTTATTCAATGGTACTAAATTCTTTAGCTTCACTACTTTAGTCAATTTTCATTAATTTTGGTTAATGCAGACAAGCTGTTAGAAGAAAACTGGTGCAAAAATTGAATGCAAAATTAATACTTTTTAACCAATTGGAAATCCTGTGCACTTCCTACAGTAAAATTACTTCAAAGGCAAGAGTAACTGTGATTGCAAAAAAAAGCATATATCTGTGTTCATTAAGTATTTTATGAAAGAGTTAAAATACAGATGACAATATCTGTTTTGAATCTTCTTAGCTTCATTATAATTCTAATTTAAAGTAGAGAAAACTTTTATTCATGCATGTCAGTTACTGAGTTTTTGTTTCTTTTGCTCAACACCTATTTTAGCAGAGCAGGTGACAGAACATTCAGATGTCAAATGGATTTGTTCATAGTCAGGGGTGACAAGGGTGCCTTGAAACAGAAATGCCATACTGTGAGGCATGCCAGACTGGGATCTCTGTTGCAAAAAAACATCCTTGACATCTAATCTACCTGCCATAAATTACCTCTCTTCAAGTTAGACACACCAGAAAGGCGACTTCACCATTGTTAGAAGGCAAGAGAATGGCTCTAGGGCTGGAAAAATAATGATGTTTTATCTATATTTGTTTACTGCATAGAAATATTGGTAATTAGTATGCTTGTTTCACCATTGCCTGCCACCTTTGCCCAGGGGCTGCATTAATGCTGAGATTTCAAACAGACACATTTGTATGTCTGCTTGGTCAAGACTGTTTCACAGATAGCATTTCAGCTGGTAATGCTCATTTCTCTGCCACTTAGAGTGAACAATGCAGAAGGGCACTGTGAGAACAGAATGGACATATTCAATTACACAATTTTTATTTCTTGGAAAAACAGCAAAAAATTGTCTCTGTAATTTTCATTGCTGCCACAAATTTTCAGGGAGAACTTGCACTGTTTGTTTTTGAGACCTTTTCTGTCATGTTTTTTTTGGTCATGCAGATTTTGATATCAGCTCCAACTTCACAGGTGACAAGGCTTTTACTGAAAGAGCCCCAGAATTGTGTAAGTCCCTGTTCCCTAAAATTTATCCCCTTGATTTTTTCCATTCTGTCCTTGCTTTAATGAATATTGAAAATTTTAAACTTTTACTATATTTTATTTGCTTATCTTTATGTATTTTGGGGTATTTTCAAAAGAAGAAAAACTATACGAATTTTGGGTTCTTTTTGTGCAATATCCAATGTCATTGGAGAAAAGTGGTCTTTTATACTCTTGCAGGAAAGTAACTTATGAACAGAAAAGTATTTTTGTGGTATTCGAGGAAGACATCGGGCATTCAAGGTAACACATCAGTGAACTCTCTCTAATAAGGCTAACCAATTAGCACTGCAAAAGATCCAATTGATTGGTTTAGCAGAGAACAGGCCAAGAAAAATGCTGCTGCTTTTTGTACCTGCTGTCAGCATGAGGAGCTGCAGGAAGAGCTCTGCACTGGGTGCTCACCCCAGGCTGTGCAGCAAGACTGCCCCAAAGCGTGAGGAAGGAGCAAGGTTTTTCTGCTAGCTTCTAAGGGCATGGGACCTTTGTCCAGTGGTGTAGGATTTCTAAGAAAACAGGGTGGAAATGCTTCTCCTTACACCTCCTGCATAGACCTGAGTCTACTCTCCAGAGATTTTCACCCAGTGACCTGTTGGGGAACAGATGCTGCTTCAGGGCCAGAGAAAGTTCTGCTCCCTCCATCTCCAGCTTCAGTGCCTAGTGTCTTCCAGCTTTTCCAGGGGGCTGCTGCTGTATAAATTATAACAGGCAGAACTGGACACTCGCAAGAATAGGCACAAGGGGAGGATAGCTAATGCCACATGTTGGAACATGCAACTTAAGAGGAAATACCACCCCTTTTCCTTTGTCTCAGGCTGATGAAGGCTAGCAGAATAACCTATGGCAAGCTTCAGTCCCCAGATATAAAGCATCAGTTCAGTGACTTTTAAATAGATGCCAAAAGTGAAAGAAAACCAACCAAAACTACTCCACAAAAAACACCCATCTAGTTTTTCCCAGATCAGGTGCAATTATAGCCCCTGGTCCAAAATTAATCCAGGCATCCAGTTAAACCAATGTCAAGTCACTTATAAATTGAACTAAAGACAATGAGCATTACTCAGAACTTTATTATTAATAATAATATCATTATTTTAATACTGTTATTTTTCTCCCTGAGGCAACAACAGGATTTGGGAAGTATTTCAAACAGAATTTTGAAATCCTGTTCTTTGAACAATCACCAGTATTGCCAATTGCCTGGATGTATCTATGCCAAAAAAATAGAATTAAAAAAAAAGTTTCCATGGGAACAGTAGATGATTCTGTCATGCCTTTCACCTCTCTAATCCCAAGGGTGAGAGATTGAACCAAAGGCTTCAGCTCTGGCAATTATACTTATACTGGTGGTTTCTAGTCCAGAGGACAACATATTCAATGGGGGAAAGGGGTGATTCACATTTATTAGTAATGTAAGGTCTACTTTGAAGCATGATTCCCTGAAAAGCGCCTGCTCTACCAAAAATGGTCAAAGATCTGCATTAAGACCCAGATAAGGAAGTAATCTGGAAAAAAGAATATATATATATATGGGAACAAAAAAGGAAAAAAATTAATCCTCTAGAATAAAATTGTCTTGTGTTTCCAACTTGAGCCACTGCAATTATTCTTCATCTTGATTAACTGCTGATTAAATACTCTCAGTTAGCATAGAGAAAGAACATTTGATTTCCCCCCAATACTTCTGTTTTATTTAGATCTTGTCATTTAAAGAAAGTTTCTGTTTAAGTCCAAAGTACTTTAAACGCTTATAGGAACAATATCCAATGGAATAAAGGCTCATTCTCTAATTTTGCTATTTAACAATCAAGTGAGATACCAGAAAGAAGAAAAAAACTTCACTTTGAAGATAACTGTTTTAGTATCAGCACCATTTCTGATAAATGGCACATAGTATTTTTGGTTTTAATAAAAATGAGGAGATCAATGTGTTATTAAACCCCAGTTCCTTGCATTTTCTACAGAAATCTTGGAAGAAAACAAGATAAAATGGGTAAATATAGAATTTCATCATTAGTCTCCAGATACTTTGACTATAATACACGTGGTTTATTTTCAATTGCTCTGACAAATAAAAACTTCAACAGAATGAAGAAATTCTTGTGTCTTTTTAAATAAATATGTTAAAACAAAAGAGGTTCTTGGAAAAAAAACTCTATTTAAAAACCCATGCCACTAAGTAACATAACAAAAACTCTTCTTTCAATTGCAAAGCCAAAATGAGCATTTGGAAATTACATTCTTTTTCAATCTCAGTAGCACTTGTAAACCATGCTCTGTGCTCTCTGGCTAATATTGGAAAGTCCAAGTGGCTTATTATTTTCTTTCCTATGAAAGGATGCTAAATATGTATCCTCTGAGCTGAAAGGAGCTAATCATACTATGTTTAGTCAGTCCTGAATGAAAGAACAGCTCAGAAGTGTGGAAAGATGTATGTCTCAAAACAGTGGGTGGAAAAAAGAGAGCTTTCAAGTGGACCACAGTCTTTTTTTTTTTTTCCTTTTTCTTTTTTTCTTCTTCCTATGTCATTAGTGGTTTATTAGGTCAATAATTTTGGCCATTGAAATACTGCAACACGTGTCTTTTGCCTTTGCATAGACTTTTCTGTGGAACTCATATTATTTTGTACCAAATTATCTTTGCAGTAAAGTGCTCTGGCAGGAAATATGCATTAAGAGGTGTTAGAAGAAGAATTACAGAGGTCCAGGCACAAAAGGCTTCACAGAGCACAGAGACCTCAGGTAGAGTGGTTTAATTACAAAAGATGACACAAATAAAGTAGACCAAAGCAGGTCAATTTTAGCTGAAGAAAAGCAGAACAATTTACGACTCAGTTTGGTCAGGTCTAGTTGAGGCTTTAGAAAAAAATCAAGTCTAAGTGAAATCTTGACTCATAGATGGTCCAAAGGATTGCTTAGACATGAAGGTTGAGTTTAGGTTAATAGTGTTTCTCCTGCCTTATCTTTAGCTGTATGGAAACCCTGCTTCATCAGTCTGCCCTCCTTCCCCTAGTGACATTAATCAGCTTGTTACAGGATCAGTGTGCTCAGAGGCATGGGCACCTGCTAGGGAACAAGGCTTTTGGGAAAAACACTCCAGGCTCTGTCAGAGATTAAGAATTGCCATCAGCAAGGCCTGTACCTATGTGCACATATGTGCACATATATGCATACATATATACATGCACATATATAATCCTAAACTTATCCCTCATATACATATATATTATACATACAAAATAAGAACTTAAAAGTGAAAAATGAAGAACAAAAGGGGGACTGTGTCCAAGGAAAGCTCACCCAGATGGTGTCCCTACTACCAGGGCACTTTTTGGCTCTCATCAGGTTACTTTTTGGCACAAAATGGTCTCTACTGGCCACAAAGTTCCCCCCTGTGGCTTCACAACATCCACATTCTAGGCGTGGCTAGAGTTATTTTGCACCCCACCACCTCACGTATATCAGAGCTGTTACAGCCCTATGCTAAAGCCTGCTCTGAATATTGCTGAAATAAAGGCACCATGATATTCCACAGGGGTCCTGGAGGCTGGGAGTATTCCTATGGACAAAATGTTTCCTAGAAGAAGTAGCATAATTCTCATAATTTGGGATCAGGAAAATAAAATACTGCTACCTCCCATTATTTCAAGGAGCAGATTTTGAAGATCTCAAATTAGAAAGAAGCAAAACTAAAGTCTAGAAATTACTTTCCTTTTCTTGATCTTATTTTGCATTGTGTACATATCATTTGGACACAGAATACACAAGTCTTCTTGGAGTGCTGATTTGTTATACTTCCCACAAAAGTTTCCAACAGGGAAAGTCATGAGCAGTAGCAAATATATATCAATGCAATGCACTTTGGCTCCTTTTATGACCAAAGAATAAAGTGAAGACAAAGCTTTTTTCATGATGATACCCTTCAAATAGCAAGTTTCCTATAACTATCTTCTCCTTTGGGGAAAGGCTGAGAGGCTGAGAGCTGGGGTTGATCAGGCTGGAGAAGACTTTATTTCAACCTGCTGTAACAACAGACAGTCCTGGCTTATCTTATTTTTCCCTTTATGTATCCTTGCACAGACAATCTTAAATATGATTAGTTAAGAAGAACAATCTTATTAGTCTCTGTTAATGGCATTAATTGTTTCTATTCTTTGTCTCTGTTTTTAATAAATCTTTGTGGAAAAGCTTCATCTCAGTAGTTGTGAGCCCTCTGAAGGAAACAGGATGAGAAAGTCTACTCACACTGTCCTGCATTTATACCATCTTTAAAATGAGAAAAAGCATAATAAGAGGACAAATCTGAGAGGCTAGGAAAGGATAAGGGAAATTTTTCTGATGTCTAGCCTATTACTGCATTGAAATCCATCTACTGTGTTCTATGACCTTCTGCATAGACTGACTTTTAGACCCATCTTGAACACCAATATAAGCACATTTGTAAGGAAAATTTGGACCATTAATGATGATTGAGCATAAGGGAAGATTCAAATAGGCTTCCCTAAATCATGCTGATAATTTCTTTGATCAATACCAGGATCAAGAAAATAAATTTTAAATCTTCATTCCTTTCCACATTCATTCCTTTCATTGTTGGATTTGCCAATAATAAATGGATTCACCTTGGGAATGGACTCTGTATGCTCAAACCTGGAAAATTATGCAATTTAAGTCCACAGTTGCAGTCAAAGGTCTGAGTCCATACTTAGGGGTACAGCAGGAGCTGGAAATTTTTCTCAAAATTTTGGGAGTGTTTTGAAAGTGAATTTTATCCCTTCCTTTTGAGAAATAGCTGACAGGATATGGAAGAATGTTTATGAACATTGTTTTAAACTTAAGGTAGGTTTATTAAATTATTTTAGTTGAGAAGAGGTTTTGTTGTTTTCTGTGTATGGAGGTTGACACATTCTGTCAACTATGTTTGTATCTCATCCACAAATCCAAGTGATTTGAATACTCTGTATTACGCTGCAAACTGCAAAGACTTCAATGTGAACATGGGAATACATTTTCAAAGAAATGGGCAGAAGGTTGATGTGACACACAGAAGTGAATAAAACTTTACAGCTCAACCTTGACATTCAAAGTCACTTGCTTTACTTTTCTTTTTCTGTTGTAGAAATATGAAATGCAAATACAGTACAAGTAAAATGTGCTAAGAAGTGAAGTTTGCTGTATTTTTTAACATAGTGGTCAAGGGATCATATAAAATGAGATATGTCTTGTTCTGTTCTTGATGTGTTATTCCATTTGAGTGAAGAAGTTGGTGTATCTTCAGAGAAGGAGGATGCAAGAGAAAATCTACATATAATTCCCAAATTGTTGCAATATTGTATTACAGTTAGTAGTTTCCAAGGGTTACTCATATATGAGTTCAAAATGGGTTCTTGAATCCTAGTCACACTCTTGGCAGACATTTATCTGCATAGACACTAGCTTCTCATAAAAAATGTATGATCTGTATTGTGAGAAGCGAAGCAAAGAAGTTCCATTTTCAGCTAGTTGTTGCCTGTCAGACAGCACACTATTTCAGCTCTGAATTGTTCTTTGCTCTCTTGTCAGTGATAATATTCATTTTTCAAACATCCTTAAGCTTCAGTGTGCACATTCAACCTTTTTCAGATGAAGATGATAGAGGTCTTGCCTACAAAGTTTTGCTAAAGTCAACATGACTTTGCGCAACTAAGGAGGCAGTACTGAGTTGCACTATTGTATCTTCTGAATGTAGGAAAATTAAATGTATCAAATGTAGGAGATTAAAGTGGGCCAGGTGGCACAGCAGCTTTTTCAACCTGCCTATCCAGCTCCTCTCAGGGAGGAGCTGCCACCCTAACGCAGTCATGATTCAGCAGAAGGCCTGTCAGCTCCAGAGCTGTCCAGGTCATAGTCAGAGACACAAAACAAGCCAAAACCATTCCCAGTTTACTTTAGACAGCCCCCCATAGGAGCAGCCAACCCAGAGAAGAAGCAGATGTGAACTGCTTCTGTCTTCCAGCTTCCACATGTGAGCCCACGTCCACGGGTTATTAGGAAATAAGTATACAGCATGAACTGCAAGCTTGTGCATGAGAAAACATGTCTCGCTACAGGAGAATTTTATCACCAATTTGCTTAATTTTTATTTTTCTCTTCAATAGGACAGGGGATTCCATTCCACTCAAAATTCTGTTTTAGTTTGTAGTAGTAACAAGAACCTTGGAAAACTAGAGGTAAAACATTGCAACATACTGGAATATGTAAAGTGTTCCCTCTTAAAACATTGAGTAATGGATGTAAAGACATGCATCTACATAAATCATAGTTGAAACCTCACCCATTTTCTCTGTTTTCCATTCCACCACATTGTTGGTTTTGTGGCCCTGACATTCATCTATCTGAGATCACCTTGTGCCACTGTAAAGCAGTTGGTGTTTGTACACATTACAATATGAACATACTCATGATGCCACCAGATGCCTTAGTGTCCCCACCCTGAAGTTGTTCCTCTATGGTATAGGTAAGGACACTGTGTCAGGATGCGGCTGGTGACAGGCCAGCAGGAGCTCCAGGGGGTGCAGAGAAAGCCCTTTCATCAGTAAATTACATGTCAGTCAGAAACCTTTCTTTACCTTCAGCCCACACAGTTATTTCTTGTAATACCTTTTATTGTCCGAAGAATAAATAGTTTCATATGCCAGGCCTTATGTTCACAGACCTGAACAGCCCTTTGTTCAAAACCAAAATCCAGGCACCCTGCCCCAACCTATAATTGCTGCTTTAAAAAGGGAGTGTATTTTCATTTCTTCCCCATTCCAAAGGAAAATAAACCAAAAAAACCCATGAGGTTTCTTTGAGGTTTCTTTGTCCTGCTGTATTCAAAATGCCCCACAACTTTATGTAATAGTTATTTTGCATGTAGTTTTCACACTATATTCCTCAGAAATTGTTTTTGTTTTTGACAGTTTTCATCATTTTCAAATGTTTTAACATAAGGAGTTCAACATAATTACATTTCCCCTAATATGTTCGACAAATAGTTATTCAGAAAAAAAAAAAAAAAGTTCTTCAAAAGGAAAATATCATGCTCTTGCTTTAGCATCTCTCTGTAGTTCCCAAACTAAATAATCTTTACTGGGAGGAAGAAAATTCTGCAAGGCATTCTGAAGGCTCTCAAATTCCTAATACTTTCTAGCACAAGAATAGTCCTGAGGGGGCGTGGGGGTGGGGGGGTGTTCTGTTTATTCATCCTACTTCATTTCAATTTCTACATTTAGTCTTTCAAGTAGTTATATTTTTCATGTGGCTGCAGAAACCTTAGCAACATTCTGCTGTAAGACATGCATAAAAAACTGTCATCATTATTACCAACCCTTATAAAGTTATGCAGTCCACTTTGTGCGTGGATCATGAAATGCTAAAAATTCAAGAGAAATCTCCCAATGAAGCTCTAATGCTGCTTTACCTGATACAAGAATTGCAAAGAAAATCCTCACTTATAAGGCTTTATGTTTCATCCTCTAAATGCTTTGTAAAAAATGTTGCTCATGTAGTATTAATGAAATTACTTTCTAATAATTATTAAGCCAATGGTATTGGGCAAGTATGTCATTTTTAGTTCTATTTCTCTCACTGAATTATATTTTCATATATGTTCATGTATGAACAAAATATATTATAATCACTGATGTGGCATGAAGTTCTGTTATGACACAAAACATCTAAACATTTTGGAGGATATCTAATTTCTCAGGACATCTTTAAGAAGAAGCAGTCCTTTTATCTAAAGGTATATATAAGGCACATGTTCAACTTCTGCTCAGGAAATTTTACTTGGGATTAAATGGTCTGTATTGTTCAGGAACCAATTTAATTTTCAAAAATGAAAACTGTTTCTGAGCATTACCACACTGAGGTCCAATGCAAGTTGTTCTGTGGGCTTTGAACTTAAATCATTAGATAAGTCCTTTTGTTTTCTTGTGTGCTTCTGTGGAAACAAAATATTAATGGAAAACATTAATTTGCTTGCTTCATGATTAAATAAAATGGCATAAATAGGGAGAGAAACAGTTCCCTCTGATTTAGTCTTTTATGAGATTAACTGACAACAATGAATGAGTGGCATCTCACAGTTAATTGCATCCATTTATCTTTCAAATTTCTTTCTTTCTTTCCCTTGCAAAACCTGCACTGACCACTTTACAAAACCCAGAATCCAGCCCATGGTGAAGACCATGGTGAGGCATCTGTCACCCTGCGGCCCATGGAGATCCACAGGGATGCAGAGAACCACTTGCATCCTGTGGGAGACCCCACACCAGAGCAACTGAAGGAGACTGTGACCCTATAGGGAGTCCATGCTGGGGGAGGCTTCGGGCAGGACCTGCGGCTCTATGGAGAGAGGAGCCCGTGCTGGAGCAGGTTGGCTGGAAGGCCTTGTAATCCCACAGGGAGAACATGCTGAAGCAGCCTGCTACTGGAGGACTGCAACTGCTCTGCTCGTGGAGGATTGCACCACAAGGAGGGAACCAAGCTGGAGAGGTCACTGAAGAGCTGCAGCCCATGGGAAAGACTCATGTTGGAGAAGTCCATGGAGGGATCCCACTCTGGAGCAAGGGAAGACTGTGAGGAGTCCTCCCCCGGAGCGGGAAGGAGAGGCATAGACAGTGTGGGATTAACTGACTGCAGCTGCCATTCCCCATCCCCCTGTGCCACTGGGGAGAGGAGGTAGAGGAAAAGGGGGATGACACTGAGCCTGGGAAGAAGGGAGGAGTAGGGAGAAGGTAATTGATGATTTACTTTTTAATTCTCATTCTTCCTAATCTGAAGTGACTGGTAAGAAATTAAATTAATTTCCCGAAGTCAAGTCTGTTTTTCCCATGATGATAATTGCTGAGTGATTTCTACCTGTCCTTATTTCAACCCATGCATCTTCTGTTATTTTTTCTCTCCCTTTTTCAGCTGTGGATGGAAATGATAAAGTGTCTTTGATGGGCACATGGCATCCAACCAGGGTCAACCCACCACAGTATGTTGAGACTTGATGTGGTTTCAACTAAGCAATAAAAAGATTTAAAACAAAAAAACAAACAAACAAAAAAACCCAACCCCAAAACAACAAAAAAACCCAAACAAACAAAATGCCAAAACCAAAAAACTTATCGGCACAGGTGCTCTAAAAATCTTGACAATGTGTTTTATTCTTCATCATGGACTTAGGAATAGTCCAGTAACTCCTTGTGCTGGCAGCCCTTGGGATGTGAAGATTGTTTATTTTCTCTGTAAATAGAAGAAAGTAATAGAAGAAGAGTTCTGAGGAGATATTTTCTTCTGAACAAATTTTTTCCATTTTCTTATAATCCCATAGAGATGATTTACAGTGCCGTTGCCTTTGTGTCTGCTCTCCAGATGGGAAAGTCAGAAGTATTATTTATTAGTAGCAAACAAGTGGGAGAAGAATTACTAGGTTTTGTCTCTATTCAATATCCAGAAATGTGGATAGCTGAATAGCTCTGGGTCAGAAATGCATCTAGAAATTTTGTGGAGTAGTTTTACTAAGTAAGCTATTTTGGAGGTAAAAGGAAACAAAAAATGTTTAATGGAAATGTTTCAAATCATAAAAAAATTATTTTTATCTACTTCTTACAAAAAAAATTGGTTTTATTTGTCTTTTTTCTAGTTGCATTATAATTATTATTTTAATCTAATTTTGGGTAATGTTAGGTTTTAATATGCATCTCTTCTACACAAACCTCTTTAGAAACATTATAATCTTGTTTGAAGGGATATTTTTAATAGGTGAAATTAATATAAATTGTATTTGCAAATTAGTTTTGTGATATTTTAAGCTAAACATCACATACTCCAAGTTAAATTTAATTTATAGTGATGTCACACATAGTATTACTTATCATGAAAAACAATAATAAAGTCCTTTCGAGGCAGTTTGTATTTACTCTGCAGAAATTACAAATTATATACAGGGTAGTGAAAGGGCATGTCATTCAGAAATACATTCTGAACAATTTTTGTTATTTTGCTGAATATCATATGCGTGATAACCCAAGTGGGGTTATTATCTTATACTATGCTATAGTTGTACCATCCAATACTCATTTGTCTGAGTCATTAATGACAGCTGGAATCATGAAAGCAATTCTGATGTAACTCTGCTGAACAGTCAGAAAGAAAGCTTTTTTTAAAAACACTTTCAAACTTTTAAAAAAGCTATCTGTATCTTATAAGCCTCAGCCTATGAGTATAACCCTCAGAAAGAATAAACCTATCAGTTATTGATAAAGAATACATTAATTTTGTGGAGATTATGAACAAATCAATTCTGTACAATGCAGTAAAGGCAAATAGGAAATTTAAAATCTTTCCAGTCTTTATATGTCCAGATATATGTGACTGCGACATTACAGATATTTTAATTAGTTATTAGAATTACAGAAAACAGAACCAGTGGTTAACTAACCTAAAATAAAAATCACAGAGATTTCTCTGCAAAGATTTGAGATAATCTCAATTTTAAATCACCAAATCAAATAATTGTAATATTTTAGCTAAAACATAATTGTAATTCTTTAGCTCTCATAGATCTAACACACTACTTTTAACCATTGACCTATGCAATGAAAACTTTAAAAAGAAATCTCAAAGTGTTTATGTCAGAAATGAGATGTACTAACTTCTCTGACATTACTTTGCTCCCTCTCTGCAGGAAATTTTTTAACATTACTTGGGAATTTTTAAAATGTTTATAAATACTTCTGATCATCCAAAAGTATACTTTCTGTTGAATAAACTTACTGAATAAAATAAACCAGCTAAATAGAAAACCTCTTCCCCATACTGTTCCGAATTTTCCTCTTCTGAGTTTCAATAGTCACGACTTTGAGAAACATACTCTGCATCTAATAAAAGTGTAATATATACCTCTCTCCCAAGTTGTTTATATTTACAGTGCATACATAATCAATATTTTTCTGAGGTGAAATCTGCTAAACAGTATTGTTTTGTTGATGACTTTATTTGAACACTGATTGCTTGAAATTTCCATAGCAGCAAAGTGATAGTGAATCTCTAAACTATGTTCTTTAAAATCCCCATGCCTGCAAAAATAAATTATTCATGCTCAGAGATTTCTCAGTGCTATCTCTAACTTGCTCTGTCAGAGTTTTCACCTTCTTTCCCCTTTGTTTTTAATCAGATGTAGTTTTACTAACTTTTTGGCCCCTGAGTTTTGACAGGCTGATAGACACACAGTAATCAGTGCAAGCTTTTCAAGGTGCTCGCAGAATACTGGTGCTTGCCTATATCATTACCATCAATTTTGTTCTAGAGATATGACATTATCAGGAGGTTGTTGGAATCATTAGTCATCTACCATGATTTCAGTGGACTTCTAGGAAGTCACATAGTGGAAAGCCTCTGATTTGTAATATTTTTAAAATTACTACAGGGCTTGAAAATTAAGTAAGTACTTGAATGTTTTAAGGCATTTTTAACAGCTATCATTTAAAAAAAAATAAAGTGCTCACATATAAAATGAGAAAGAGATCTAAAGCACAGAAATCACAGTAAAATCATAAGTAAGGAACTAGGCTCTTTTTTTAAGGCTATTCAGATAATGTGTGGTGTGGACACTCAGCCGTGCTGCCTCTAACTGCTTTGCTGCTCATTAAGGGAAACAATCACAAGAATGTCTTGTCATAAATGTGCTGCTGAAGGAAAAACAAATACATAGCATTAAAAGTTAGAACAATGCTTCACAATCAAATGTTAAATAAATTTGTCTCCAGGTCAGGACAACTTCAAACAGGTGTGATTGCAACATGGAGGAGAATGAAGCCTGAGGTGGTTAATAGGTCTTTGTTGTCAAAAATTGGTTTGCTGTAGTGTGAATGTTTAAGTAAGATGAAGCAAGAAAAATGTATCCTCTTGAGCAAAGGTTTGAGATCACAACACTCTACTTGAATGAAGATAGATTTTCAGGCTGAATCTTGGGATTTTTAAAATTATTAACCAAATAAAAAGTTCTGCCAATTCAATTTTATTCTACTTCCTTCTTTTATTTGTAGAATTTGCTAAACAAAAGTACTTAAATTACTGGTTCAGAAGACTAAATACCTATGTAAAAATTATCAAAATCTCTGAGTAAATTCATTTTACCCAGCCATTTAGCTCTAGAAACTGTAAGTTCTTTTGAAACCACTAATGGCCCCATCCATCTCTTTCTGTCTCTGACTCCAAAATCATAGCAGTAATCAGGATTCATCTCTACCAGTAATAAGGGGACAGGAGACTCGTTTTTTCTACTTTCATGCTTCTTAACTTTTTGGTTCTCCTTTAGATTTGGTTCTCCTGCATTAAAGTAAAAAGGCTTCCACAGAGATCAGTACTTGCCTCAGAACCTCAGCTGCACAGACTGATGCTGCTCTCACAGGACAAGGCTTCCTAAGACCCATGGTGAGCCCTCCCATGTGTGTGTGAGCTCCCTCAGCTCCTTCTGTGTCCCCAACAAACACAACTTGCAGTTGTGGTGGGAGAGCCCCACAGCTGCATCCCAGGGATTCCCTGAGAATTTCCTGAGATGACAACATGTCAGGATAGGGACAGAGCACGGACTGAGATGTTCTGATCTTTGTTTGAAGCAGTCCATGCCTGCATTTATCTTTGGCCCATTTACATCCGGACTGCACAAGTTGGTTCCACAACTGTGCATAAAAGTCTGTTGCAGGTTAAGAAACAAACTGCTACATTTTGAATTTTAAGGAAAATATTTTTCCTTTCTTTTATTGTGTGCTATTTACAGATCAGCTTGTTTCTATTAACCTAATGAAGACAGATTGAAAAAGTACATTATGAACAATAAATAAAAGTAATCTGCTATGGTAAGCACAATGAAACAAACAGAACAAAAAATAAAAACAGTGCCCAGCTCATCAAAGTTGCAGTGGCAGCAGCAGCATAAAAACCTAAATCTCTACCATATCCCAAGGTAGGACTATGATACAGTGTATGGTAGCTCTATGCCACACTTTAAAACTTACACTTGTCTCCACAAGCTCTATCATTCTCACAAATACAATTTGTCTCTGCATAAAACATTTTTGGCTGAGGCTGCTTATATTGTAACATGAATGTTTTGCAGACAATTTATAGGATGAAGGGAACTGTTGGCATGTCTGGATGCTCTCTTTCAATAGCATCCTTTCTCTTGGACCATTCCTAACAGGCTCAGAAGAAATTAACTTGCTTGCCTCCTAGGTTGGCACTGAGTAGAGAAATAGGGACAGTGTCGTCTCAGTCCCTATCCCAGAAGCCAAAGTCTCCGAAGGTCTAATCCAGGCCAGACCATTTCCTTGGAGGATCCCACCAAGAAGCAAAGTGTACCAGCTCAGCTTCCCACCCTCTCTGGCCAATGGACTTCATGTGGAGTGACGAAGCAGTGGAAGTGAGATTGGGCTGAAACAACTGACTCATCACAGATGAGGGAAGGAGTGGCTCAGAGAAAAGTGACCTTCCCTCTGCTCTTGGCACTCCTGGGACTCCTCTGGTGGACAGACAGGTTCTGGTACACCTCTGGTAGCCAGAACCAGATCTGGCATTTGGGGTGACCAGGTTAGTCACATGACCAGGCTGCTAATGATATGATTAACTCATCCCCACTACTACTACTTGTTAGTCATATTTTATTTTTTGCTGACTTGATGGTGACATTTCAAACAGCAAATGAAAACAATTCATCAGTGGGAGTGCACTGAATGCTGTTGGACCAGCTCTTCTGACTTGCAGGAAAATTGGTAGAGCCTTTCCTATGAAAACATCCAGTGATGCAGTACCTCTGACAGTTTCTAGGAAAACATATAGGCCTTAAATTTCCTAGACTGTTTCCTTTGGTGATGTCCTTTTTGGTGGCATCTTCCTCAAGGAGCAGTCCAAAATTAGAGAGGAGTTCATCAAGGACAAATGAATGCAACTTTGGAGCTTGATTCAACATCTGAAGAGATTTTCAGAATCCTTATCATGAACTCCAAATAATTACACTGTTTGCTGACATGGTGCAGTTTTCCTCTTACAGGTTTTTCTCCTAGAGAATGTTTTAAAGTAATATGAGGGCACTGATAAAAGTACACAGAAGAACAAGGACATTCAACATTAGTGACAAACATCCAGGCTGACACACCATTATTAACATTTGCCTTTTGTCCCCTGCTTAATGCTGTCAGGAGTGATGAGCGAGTGATGGAGGGATTTCAACCCTGACTGGGTTTATTTGTGTTTTGACCTTCAAGTGTGTTTTCATTAGGCAGAAATTAGATATTTTCTAATGAGTTAATGGGGAAAGTACTTTAAAATAAAAATAGCAACTGAAATTTTACTTTTAAATGCTATCAAGACATAAGTCATGAATATGAAAGGGTTGATCAAGACCTTCATTTTTACTTATATAGTGATCTGAAAAATTAAGGAAAAAGCAAGACAATATTAAATTTCTGAAAAGTGCATTCCAAAATTTATCAGCTTAAATGAACATGATACAAGCACTGTCTTTCCTACATAGAACTTTGATTATTGATATCTTAATATCTTGAACTTATTAAGCCCCAGTCATGGCAAGTTGTGACTGTTTGCTAAATAGTTTCTATTTTTCAAATGAATCTATCCTTTTAGATAAAAGTGTTGCTATAAAAATTAACTTAAATTTATTTTTGGATAAAGAAAGAAAGAAGATAGAAACATGGGAAGTTTTCTGAGATTTTCAGCTACATAATTTGATACTTGAGCAGTACAAACTAATTGGCTGATATCTAGGATTAAAACACAAATATACATTTGATTTTTTCCTTTCTGCATAGGAAAAACTTTTCTATTCCACACCCTCATCCATTTCCTATTATTTCAGAGGTCACATTAATTTGTATAAATTAAATCAACAGACCTCAGAAAGCACTCAGAGCTGAGAATGCAGACATCAACTCTGAAATTTGAAAATTGATCTGAAACATGGGTGGTATGCTCACTAATGAAAGATATTTTCAAGGCTTTAAACAATAACTGGGGTTTTAAAATGTGGAAAACGAAGTATTTCAAAGCATACAGATTAATAGGCTATAATTTTGGAAAAAGATATTTTTAGAATAATAGCCCAAGGAGGAATCATTTTCTATTTTCTACGTTTGAGAGAGGGAGTGGACAAGCTTTCCAGGGTGGTAATTTATATCTGGTTTCATCTGGATTCAGTAAATATTCACCTTTCCTCTTTACAAATTTAAATAAAAGCTGCCAGTATACAAAAAGGTCATAAGTGTCTCGCAGAGATTTTCTCCTGCAGTTTGAAAAAAAAATCCATTGTCTGTGCTACAGTCTCTCTTGAGCTCATGGTCCCAATCACATAGAGCTCTACAGAGATGTAACTTGCAAGGTCATCTACTCAATCCTGCAATTTCTACATCTGAAGTAATTGCTGTATTTGACTATTCAACTACTTTACAGTTTTTGAATTTGGTGTACTTTCACCAGGTTAAGTCTATTTAGGCATGCATAGTAAGGTATGAAAATTCAATTACAGCACTATTTCTGTAGACCCACAAAAATAAAATGGAGTGTAGGCCATAACTCAATTAGAAAAACAATTTCCCAAGGAAATGCTTTGACTGAAGGGATGAAGAGTTGGCAGATGATGTGCAGTATACCAGGGTGCGTATGAGCCTCTCCAGGCTGAGAGCCTGGCTTAGTGACACTAGAAAGCCACTGTTCCATTGTCAGAAGTCTGGGACAACATGGGGACTGTGCTCCCCAACTTCTGACAGGAGCAGAAACCATCACCTTTGGCATGGGCTGAGCCTGGTTGCAGGAACATCTGTTCATCAGCAGACAGGATTTTGATGTAGAAAGGTGATGGGAAGAATTTATATATGAATACACTTTTTTCTTTTTTTTTTTTTCATTTTTTGCCAATGTTCAGCTCAGGTAAGAAGCCAATTTAAAGAACCACTGTAAAGAGTTAATTTTTGTTGGAAAGTTAAAGAAGTATTTGAATAACAGAAACAGTTTGAGCCGATTAAGAAGTTAGATGAAGTACGTGGAAGGAAAAAAAAAATTGAATGTAATAGAAAAATTAAATTTGCCTGTTATTTTTCCATCAAACTGTTGTATTCCCACTGGAGCAAACAACACAACTGCATAACCCTTGTCCTTTTCCAGACAATTAATACTCCAGTGAAAACTAACTTTTAAGGGATATTTATAGCCACAGAAGAAATTAGTCCAATTCTGACTGCAGCTGAAAGATAGCTGCTGGCACTACCAGCCTGATGGTGTTTCCTCTACATTTTTCTCTGACAAGAATTTTTGGAGATTCTAGATAAAAACACTTTGCAAAGTGCAAGGACAGAGTGGAGCTCTGTGAAATTGCTTGTAGAGCCACAGCTACACAAATTCACTATATACAGGAGATTTTAAGTGTAGGTTAAATGAATTATTGTATTTAGCAGAACAAATATAGAAATACATAATGTATTTATTAATATATGGACTAGACGGAGAAACTCATTACATGGTGAGAAACTTTGAATTATCTGGAAAAGAATTTCCTTGCAAGTCCCATGTTTGCCTGAGCCAAGGTTTTGACTCCCAAGTAGTTCTCATGTTCTTGAGTGAAACTTTATAACAGATCTGGTTGTGTGATCAGAAATTATATAGGAACAGGATTCAAATCAAAAGCACCCAGTTATGATGCTTGCCACTTTGCTCTTCACCTATTGTGATGAGAAGTTTCTTCACTGGTAAATATGCCACAAACTGTCTTACACAAATTCTCTCATTATGAAGCAGTAAGGATTCCTTGTGTGCTTCTTAATACCCACATCACTAAATGTTCATATTAACATTAAAGTTCTTATAGGAGAACAATTCATCCTTCAGGCCTTTTTTTGCTTTGCTTTACCTTCTCATTGCAGGGGTGAGAACATCACTCATGTTTCATGGCTCTGCTAAGGGGTAACTTCATTAAAACACTGCTAAGCTACTGCTAAGCTCCAGGAAAACCTCTGACAAAAATAATTTACCCCATTGGTTTTGCTTTTCTGGAAAATTGTTAAACATGTGTTGCATTTGCATTTCATGGTGAAAATACTACATCTGGGTATTCATATTTTAATCAGAATGGACAATTTTGTTCCACTTAGGTGTTTGCATTGTGACATGAAAGATACATGCTGACTAATCACCATGGCTAGATGAAACTGATTCCTCCTTTATCATCACACAAAACATAGAATTATCTACGTGCTATGATGTATCAATGGGTTTATAGGAGGATCTTCCTTTATTCTTTTGGAAACTTCCATGAAAATTTCATGCCAAGGCATGCAGCTGAGCACGTGGCATAATGTGGATCCTGGAAAATCGAAAGGTTAAAAAACAGGCAAAAAATCAGTTCTGCTTATGAGAATTTCTTCATGAATACCAATGTGCTGCTGAAGGATAGGACCTTGTGGTAATAATTTATTTCAAATATTTTGATACCCAGAGAGAATTAAAACAGTGGATTATAAGTAAACACACAGATCTAGGAAATCTTGTGGGAGTAGGTTGATGGGCCAATTTACCTTTATTCCAGCTAGGAAATGAATGGAGTGTGATTTGCTTGATAGCAGATGCTTCTGTGAAAGTGGTCATACAACAGGGGAGTTTGCTGGACCTAGTGAACACATGCTGAAATAGACTTATCTGACTCTCCTTGAGTGTATACAGAGCAAAGGTGTTGCACACGCTGTTTAACAGTGTTGGCGCCCAAAATTCTTACAACTGACAGAAAGAAATTTTCAGAATTTCAGAAAATAATAAGTCTAAGGGTAACCTGGTGGAAAAATTCTGGGATTAATTATCTGAAGTAACCCTTGTCCCTCCCTGAATAATCCTGGCTAGCTATGTTGAGGGAATGGCAGGGGAGCACCTCATGACCACGATAAAAGACCAAAGGGATGCTTCTGCCTCCAGGATAATGTTGGATGTTTATTCAGGCTGTAATCCGGGAGGAAAAAGAGAGCAAGGAAACATCTCCTAGTCCTTTCAAACCTCGGGAGGGGGTGGGGAGACATACAACACCAACCAATGGCATAACATTCCAGGGACAGGAGGGGAAAGGAAAAACACATCACACTTGGAGGGAGGGATTACATAGAAACCAGGGATCACAGGTATGTGACCACTACAATTACCTTAGGATATTATAGACTATTATTCCTTGGGGATATGTAAGAGTAACCTTGTAAAGGCTGTGCTACAGCCTTTTAACTGAAATTCCTTAACTTTCTTAGAAGCTGCAGGTACACTGGGACAATGAGACCACAATGTGAGAGCTGGAAAGGTAGAATATGTCAGGAGAAAGAAAGAGGCCAGAACAAAAGGATACACTACTATCTGGATTAAATACAGGGTCAGCAGAACACAAGCCTTCTATAAACTCCACAGTCACTGTTACAGCTGGAACGGATTTACACTGATGTAATCAAGGCCTCACCTTTTCAGTATTTTGCTTTCAATTCAAATTTTTTTAAAACTGATTTATTTCTTCTGAAATATGAGTAAAAGAAACATGATTATGTTAAGTTACTTGCATTTTGTGTAAGTTTTCTTAAAAAAATAAAAATTAAAAAATCTATTTAATGCTTATGGAAGTGACCGGCAGGAAGCCCGAGATCTTCCTATGCTCAGTGTAGGTCTTGAAAATATACAGGTTAATCTGTAGAGTATCCCAGAATCATAGAATGGATTGGTTTGGAAGAGACCTTAAAGATCATTGACTTGTAACCTCCTTTCCAAGTCAGGGGCACCTTTCACTAGACCAGGTTGCTCAAAGCCTCACCCAACCTTGCCTTGAACTCTTCCAGGGGTGGAGCATCCACAACTTCTCTTGGTAACCGGATCTACTGTCTGATCCATAGCTGGAGTGAAGAATTTCTCCCTAATATGTAATCTAAACCTCTATCAGTTTAAATCCATTCCCACTTTTTCTGTCACTACACGGTGCTGTAAATACTCTCTTTCCTACGTGCAGTGCATTTTTCCCTTGCCTTGAAACTTTTATTTTAAAAGGGCATCAGCCACTCCTGTTCTGCTATAGAAGCACTGCCCACATGTGAAAGTAGGACTGAAAAGAAACAGAGTCAAATAAAATGCCTGGATTTCTGTTGCTTTGGGTCAGAAATCAGGTTTTGAAGGACATCTGTGCTCAGAAAACTTAAATTCAAATAAACACAAAGGATTGGTAGAATGCTTGGCTGTGCAGATATCTGCCATTTGCAGAGCCAGCTTAGCAATCTAGAATGAAGAGACAGTTCTCTAACCCATTCCTGGGAAATAGTATCATGGAAAGAAAATATTTTATTTCAATTAAAGGACAGTTTTTCTGCAACAGCACATGAATGTCTGACAAGGACAAGTGAAATTAAGCTGTTATCAGGAAGTTCAAATTACCCCAGTTGTGAAAGCTTTGGAACAGTTTTTTAAAGGGGGTAATAGTAAGAAATATTTTTTGTTTCAAGATAGAGCTCTGTGAATGCAGTAATAGCTTTTGAATAGTTCAACTGACTGAATAAAGCCATTGTTATCAGGTCTTTGTTGCACTGTCAAAATAAATAATTACTGTTTATAATTAATTCCATGCTTCATTGCTCTGCTGCTCAGCTACAAGGCTAGGAAGGTTTCTTTGCACTCCTGAGGAATAACACAGCTCTTCAGTTTTACTCACTTGCCCTCCTTTGAAGCAGCAAGGATGGACCACAGTGAGGGCCACTCGCTGGTACTGGGAAAGCAAGACTTTGAGTTCTGTCTCTTGTTTGTAATTAACCCCAGACATGGGGACTGGAAGAAGCTTTCCTTCTGGATTTCACACTTTTCTGGAGTATCTTGCTTCCTAGTGTGAGACGAGCATTTTACCTAACATATTCTGGGGACAATTATTTGGGGATTGACTTCATCTCCTCCTGTTCTCCTTTGACACACTGACAATTTGTTCGTTCTGGTCTTCAGAATGGTGCACGGAATATCCCTGGCAGCTTCAGACCATTTCACTTCCAGGGTGTTTGTTGTGCAGCTGTGACTGCTGTGAACTCAGCAGGCTTCAAAATCAGTCACAGAAGTGTGTGGTTAAATGTCTTGCTCTGAGCTCTGTGCCAGGCTCTTTTACACAGAGGTCTGAATTGCCCAGGACTGGGAGGCAATATTTTTGGGAAATATCACAAGAAGCTTAATCTCTTTCTGCAGACACCCACTGCTGTCCTCTGCTGAGGCCAGGATGCTGGGATACTGCTGTGCACATTGCAGCCACTATAACATCTCCTCAATCAGCCTAGGCCTTTCAGGATCTAGGATCTCAGTGCCTCCCTCAGTAATGTGTCTGCTTTTTCAGAAACAACCTGTGAATGTAGCTCAGGCTTCATCTTCCCCTCATCTTTCAGTCCTAACCCTAACCACATTACCCTCTCCCATTCATACTTTGACATTTTTCCCTTTCTATGAGGAGAGAATAGCAGAAAAGAAGTATGGGGGGACCTTCTTTTGGTTTGGTACACCTAATTTCCCTTCTAATAAAACTCCAGCCACCAAAGCCTCCAATGTTATTACAACTCAACTAATGTATTTGGGGAAACAACATATTCTGATTTAATGTTTTCTTTTTTCAGAAGGTGCATCTTCAGATCTTATGCATCTCTGACCAAGCTTGTGGCCAGAACACAAGAGGGTGAGAGAAAGATGTATTTCTGACCATACTGGGGATGGGCATGCACTCAAAGGCCAGGGTAAGTTCTACATCCTGCATAATTGAGAATGAGGCCTTCCACCTCTGTGGAATTCAAAGGTTCAGAATTAACCTCAAGGGCAAACCTTACTCAACACACCAGAGTATTCTGTTCCTTTTTTCTTTGCTCCTCTCCCTAGCTCACATGCTTAGGAGTTTATTACCTCTCTACTTCCATATTTTGCCTCTGAGAAAGTCATGCCCATGGAAAAGAATTTAGGGCTATATGAAGCAATGAACTCCCACTTGAATTAGTATTAACTAATGCAATATTTGTGATTTTATCACGATGATATCACCAAAGACTATGAAATAATTAAGGATAAAACTGATCACGGTCTGTGGGGGAATATCTTTTAAAAACCCTGATTTGGAGACCTCAATTGAAAGCAAGTCTGCAAACAGTCTCCATAATTGTGGTGATATTCAGTGCAGGAAACAGCAAAACCTGATCCTAAATGAGACTTCAGGAAAGTAACTACCTGCACATGTAACACGTACCATTCTTACCATACTATTATTTCTTTAAAATTGTCAGAGCTTAACATTCTTGCTTTCTTTGAAACATAATTCTTCTGTCATTGTGTTCTGATGATTCATCATTCAAGGTACTTCAATGAATCATATTAGTGCTCTCCCAAAACAAAGGTATAAATAGATATAACTTTGGAGCACAGTTTTCTAAACTGCTCCTAGACAAAGTTTGTTCCCTGTATCATGAGCATCTGTTCATGAGATTTTAATAGCTTGAAATTGCATACAGACAAGAATGACTCAAGCAAACAGTGGATGGATAAAAGCATGTGCTCACATATATTGTGATGCGTAAATTTTTTTTATATTTTATTTGTTGCTGTTTGTTTGTTTAGTTTTTGGTTTGGTTTTGAATAAGGGTTGTACACTGAGTTGTCGGAGATCATTGGACAAGTAAGGATCTTCAGATTTTCTGTGTATAAGTTTTTTTTAAAATTGTCATAGCCATCACAGATGTACATGATTTGAACACATAAGATTACTGTGTTAAAATAGGAACTGAGATAGAAGGCTGGTTTTAAGTGATATTTTACATCTTAGTTTTCTTGAATTCTTAGAAAGTGATGCCACTGGTAAAATACATCAAGCATTGAAAAGTTTGAGGAATCTCCATTGCCCACATTTCTGTAAATCTATTTTTCTGTCATTCTTTGACTTTTCAGGCCTAAATTTGGTTCCAACAGCACATTGTCATGGAAATAGATTCCTTGCTTTTTTCCTAATATGGCAAAAATGCTACTGTTGCAGCTCTCTAAAGCTTAGCTTTTAGGGGGTTATAATAATTTTGCTGTCAGGTGAAATAGATTCTTTAATCTAATCTTCGGACACACTTTAGAATGACTGGTACATCTGAGAGAAAGGACAGTGGCTTTTGTATTACTTTTTTCTCTTTTATAGCTACGTTTGTCCTCTTGCTTTTTCCTATTCCTCCCAAAACATGTCTTGGAAACTTGGGAAATAGAGAAAGAGCTGAATTGGCACTAAAGCTACTTCAAATGATGCTAATAACATAAAGGCATTTATTGGAATAAAAATGGATAATGTGAAATATGAAATATAATTTCCTTTCAACTGTCCAGAGAATAGACATAGGAAGGCTAATACTATTTCTCATGGCATGTTTTGATTTAGCTTCTCATTCTTTGACCAGTGGTCAGAAGAGTTCTTTAAAACTTCATTTTTAACCATCTACTCCTTTTTTTTTTAACACTGCCTGGTTTTTCAGACCTTCATCCTTGGCTTGAAAGTAGATAATTCCCTTTAAGCCTTTGTCACAGCACTTGCTACCACTGTGGTTCAAAAGTTCTCCCTTTAAAAGCTGCAAGGAAGTGCTGTGCAGTACGACTGTGTAATCCAGGTCTCAAACCAGGCAACCTGTTTGTGTTAGACACTTAAAATCCAACTGAAAACCCTAAACTTGAAAGGACCAGCTAATACATAATGTCACTTAAAAAGAAAAAGCACTTCTCGTCTAAGAGGACATCATGATGGTCTTGCTGCTCTCATGCCCAGAGAGAAAAACACTCTGTGGTGTGCTTTAATCTAAAACTCTCCAACCCTGAGCATGTTTTTGCAAGTGTTTAGCCCTTTCAGGTGCAGAGAGAGAGTATGGATTCTGCATCCCTGTAATTCTGCTACAGCATTGGCCTCCTGGTATGCTGGGGCACACTGCTCTGAGGTCTTCCACCTCAGTGAGATACAATGCAAGGCAAAGATGCATGAGATTATCTTGACATCTGTTCCCAAGTGCTGAACCAGGAATCAGCCAGAAGTTTGCAGAATTAGATTTATCTGTCTTATAAAAAGCTTCATGACATTCTGTAAAAGTTAAATTTCAGAGTGCTGTAATGCTCAAGATGTATTAAAGATTTTTAGGAAAGGTTTTTTCCTTATGATACTTTCCCCCCATGCTGATAAAAGGTTCTCCCTATAGACCACTTTTGTATCTCTGCTCTATTTTTTATTCTCTTGAGCTTCTTTCCTGCCAGTGTAAAATATTGCTTAGCATTTCTGTCTTCTCCTAGTCAAGTTTAGACTGTTTCTAACATGACCTTCAGGGTTTATAAAAATATATGCAATGCTATTGAGAAAGATTATATAATTATAAGGGAGGAAGAAAAATTGGATGTTGTGATGAGATAGGATTGTTACAAGAGCAGAGAGTACTGTATGAAAACCACAAAGACAGATTGGCAGTATTTAATATTACTGACAAATTTTTAAAATCAAGATTTGCTTCCTCCAGAAGAAAAGTTTAAAAAAATAAAATTAAAGAACCTGAAATACAAATTCAGCAATTGTCCCTTTCCCGTAGCTGCAAGGCTGGTTCTAAAACTCTGTGAAATATCTCCATTTTCTGGGTACTTGCTAGTCACAGCTGTCATAATGCCCAAGTCCTAAGACAAACAGCCAGAGTACAAATAAGCATCAGTTATGGATGCAAAACAGAGGCTGATGTGTCTCGAATATGCCTGACTACTCATGGAGATGTTGCACAGTCTGACTCCTAGAAGGTGCCAGGTCTTCCTGTGCTGGGTTTGCTAAGGTTGGTAGTTCTGACTCTAACAAAAAGCTGGGCAGGCAAGTAATTTTCAGAAAAAGATTAATTCATCCTGCTTGCAATGAAAGAGAATGGTCAGTGAAGTCAGTGAATACTTTCCTCCTTGGATTTACTCATGGAGAGAAACTTCGGTACTGAAACTTGCTCAAACTGTGACTGACTTGAACTTAGAATCAAATTTTTTGAGCACTTGAAGAAAATTAGGAAAGCATAGAAATGCAGTGTTAATAGAGTTTTCAGGAGACAATTAACTCAGGTCACCTCGTTACTGGGGAGATTTACAGCCTGACATTGAAAGTCCTGTACTAGTGGTGAGCCAATGAAGCTTGCAATGGGAAACTCAGTGAAAGTTTTCTTCTATTTTCTTGAAGAAGCAATCTCATTACTGAAAAATTATTAGGCATATGCAAATCTGGTAATCATCATTACTGTGTGCAGGTTTTCTGATAAACCCTAGGAAAAACTAGCAGTGCAACTCCTGGTTGCTCTGAGAACCAATCTTAAAAATTCAGACCCATAGATGGAGGATGAATTAGATTATGTTACTGGAGATACTGAAAAAGTTTTTTTATATATTTCATATATAAAAAATACTTTCATACATGAAAGGAATCACAACAAAACTTTTCAAAATAAGCATGAGTGTAGATGCCCGGTTATAGGGAAAACACTTGACCAAGATGTTGGTTGTACTGACAGACAGCTTTTCAGCACAGCAACTCAATGTTTTCTTTCCATCTTCACAGGAGTCTCTCCTGCCAAAAAACACAGACTACAAAGGCTTCTGCTTTTGCAAAAGTTGTAGCACAGTTTCACTACTAGTCTCTCTCTCTCTTTGTGCTGAACAGATCTGACAGACCACTGCTTATCACTGCAGTTATGCACTGTAAAACATCTCGCACATGGATGGAAAATCCATTTTTTTCCATCTCCTCCCAGATGAAAGCAGAAAAGCAGAGCCCCAGCCATGCATTTTTTCATCCTTAGAAAAAAAAGACAGATATAAGCAACTTCCAAGTCAGAGAAATTAGAAAAATAGAATGGACCTCAGAACAAATGCAAGTGTAGGTGGATATTTTGGGTCAAGTCATCTTTACCTAGTAACACTTCATTACTGATTTCAGCCTTGGAAGAATGATAGGGAACTTAGCCACCTTCAGACACTATTTCCTTTAAGGCATAGCTCTGTAAAACAGTGGGAATGTATCAAAAGCAAAAAGTTATCTCAGCATTTCAGTACCAAGGGGAAAAAATAACACCGTGCTGCATCTTCCTCACTGACATATGTCTCACAATTTGAATGTCTATATGAGTCTCACGTAGGAAGCATATATTTTCCTGCATGAACCATTTAATGCTTCATACCCCACTTCATCATGAAAAGTACCCTCTAAGTCCTCTAGATTTAAAAAAGAAAAAAAAACATCTCTACACTAAAACTGTACATGACGACTGCCACAGATCATTGTATTAGTGTTGCAGAGTATAAGGAAACAGCATCAACAGCCCAAGCAAAACTGAACTTTCAGAGGAACATTTCTTCTGTTTTCTTTCCTCCTTTTCTTCTCTCTCACTTGACTTCTTCAACATGAGAATATTGAATAAATGTTATGAAGTTTCTTCACTTGTCACTGCTTTCTTTAAGTAGTCGCATAAGGACATTAAAGCATAACTACTCACTAAGCCATGAGCTATTAATATCAGCCTAGGTTGCCCAGAGAAGCTGTGGATGCCACTTCCATGCCTGGAAGTGTTTAAGGCTAGGCTGGATGGAGCTCTGAGCAATTTGGTCTAGTGGAAGATGTCCCTGCCTGTGGCAGAGAGGCTGGAATTAGATGATCTTTAATCATAGGTTGTCTTTTACAACCCAAATAATTAGATAACTTTATTATTCTAATGAATAACTGCTAATATAAAAAGTGAAAGTTGACAGCTGGCAAAGTTGTGAAACTGGTGCTGGCATAAAAGGAGAGACAGAAAATGATGTACCTTACCAGAACATATAGCCCTTCACATAACAACGGTGTATCTTTTTTTCTATTGGTATGCTTTCTACTGCCAGTAGTTGAGGACTTTTAAAACTAGGATTGGTCAGACTTTAATTTTTAGAACTTTTTTTCCTTTTAATAGAAAACTCCACATGGATTTTGTTTCAGAGGATTTTAATTCTTTTTTGCAATCAAATTATCCTGGCTATTTAATCTAAGGACTGAAGTATGTTCTAGGGGAGGGAAAAAATAAAAAAGGTAAAAAATTCAGTTCAGAGGATTATATCAGTAAGCATTGAATTATCTGATTATCTGGTCTATGTGATTCACTTTAAAACCAGTTGGTTTTTTGGTTTGTTTTTTTTTCAAATAGGCTAAACACAATTTATTCCATGATAATAAACCCAGTGGACCTGCAGGTCTGCAAGATTTGCCTCTCATTTTACAAATTAAAAAAAATATATATATTTTGTATTTAATTTCCTCAATATTTGTTCAAATGCTTAAGTAAATTTTCTTGAGTGTCTTTTCAATCTCTTGATATTTTCTTTTTGCAAAATCATTTTAATCTTTACTGATACTCTCTTTGGTTAGTATTAGGTAGCATTAAAGCTCACTGAGGTAATTTAAATCCAGCCACAGAAGTTTGATCAATTACTCCATCATTTACTCCCAGAGATCCTCATGCCACAGGCGAGACAAGCTGCAAAGCATGTTGAGCTCTTGCCAGCCTTTGTCTGGATGAGCTAAGTTTTCTGCTACATATTCCACATTTTCTTGTATGATGTCTACTAGCAGTTCACCTTTAAACCTTCACCCAGTTCCCTCCCAGCAGGGCATGGAGCAGCTGCACAGGTTCTGTAGGGAGCCTGAGCTTTGATGTGCTCATGTGCTTGTGTTTTCCAAGCAGTGTCCACAGGGGCGCAGATCACAGTAATAGTGATAGCCCTACATGCCTGTACTCACCTCCTGGTCCATATTGGTCTGGACCATGGCTAAAGTGTGCTGGGGCTAAAAAAGTGATAAAATAGACAACGCTTTCCAAATCTGTATTCTGCATGTTTGCGGAATTGTAAATTGTCATGTAGAAAGTGAACTGTGGAAATAATTTCCTCCTTTACAAAATCATGAATTTCTTAAGTCTTAACTAAGACATTCTGCAAGACTACTGGGAAAAAAAAAATTCTTTTGACTGAATGAAATGTGTGACTGAACAGTGTATACTTATGTTCTTGAAGACTATTTCCCAAAGAATTCAAGTTTTCAGGGACAGGATATTAAGTTTAAGACAATAAAAAGTCAGTGGTTTGCTTGTGTTTATGTGTGGTGTTCTGTAATCTCTAGTTTGGGTTAAGAGTTATATACTATACAAGAAAAAACCCTAAATTTTTAAAATATTTATTTTTGCATGGGAATATAGTTTAAAGCTTATTTCCAACTTCAAGCCATATGGTGAGTGGTAATTCACATTTGAAAATAATTCCTGCTCTAACTGCCTCTGGTTGCTCTTGGGAATAAAAACTGAAACAAGGAAAGTAAGCAAAAAGAGTATTCCCAAACTGACGGTTTGCTGGAGCTAGATAAAACTCCTTTCTGAAATATTCTTTCCTACATACACATTTCCAGAAGACTTCTTGGTCACCCAAGCATTTTCTGATCACTTCAGCCGACTCACATGTTCAGGAGCAGCCAAAACCCATCAAGTTTTGGTGGCTGCCCTGTCTGGGCTGCAGCCAGGAGCTGTGTTATGTCTCTGCATAACTCCAAAGGCATCTGTGCCTGCAGATGAAGCCTGTCAAGGAGGTTCTCTGGGTTTGATTCCCACTCCCCACCCCAGGTTCTGCTCCTGGGCTGCGCTGCTGCCAGGGTATGGCCAGCAGGGTCACGCACTGAGTTTGTGTCCCCTGCTGCGTGCTTGGGGAAATGCTCCAGTGGTGTGCAAAACACACGAGCCTGGCTTAGAGGGAATTCCTGCCGCAAGAGAGAGCATAGCAGTACCCAAGGGGACCATTCCTGCTCCAAGCAGCATCTGATGAAAATTATTGATCATCTGCCAGGCACAGCCAAGTGCCACTGAGACCAGCCCAGCTCTGCATGAAGCAAGGAGTCAGTTCAGACTGATTAAATCATGGGGTTGGAAGTGAAACAAGGGCAAGACAACAAGTGAGCTCGAGCACCAGGAAGAAAAAGGAAAGAACAACATAGTATTTAAATCCAACAGAGAAACAAAAAAAAACTGTGGAAGCAGATCCAGCTGATTTTGAACTTAGTGGTGAGTCCCTTTGGACTTTATGAAAACATAAAACTGGAGAACAATCTCTATTATGTATCCAGGTGTGCCTTGATAATCACATCAAATCAAGGGAAACATCAACACCAAATCTTGATTGCACAAGATTTTAAATTGGAGAGTACCCAAAGGGAGAAAGAATAATGTGGAGGAATGATTTTAAAATCTTCCTTTCCCAGTTAATTGTTCTCTTCGTCCCCTGCCTGACAGATGATGTAGTAGGTAAGCTAAATAAAAATTGCTCCTCTGTTTTCAATTACATTTTCTGAGCTATTTCACAGATCAGTATATGTATCACTGAAACATAAACCTTGAAGATTTTGCACTAGGTCAGGACCAAACATAATTTGTCACCTCTCATCTCCCATTCACTCTCTCCTGGCACTACCAGGCTCCTGATGAGAGCTTGTCTAAACTGTCTTCATGCCAAAATATTTTAATTGTCTCACCAGTGGACAGCTTCTAGCTCTCCCTCCGGCAGGTGAAAATAGGATAAAATGAAACATCATCAGTTCCTGAGGAAATGGCTCCTTGCTCTGTACTTCTTAAGCTTTGTGTGTGTATAACAACTTTTGAAGACTGAATTGAATTTACCATTTTTTAATGCACTATAGACTATAATTTTTGCATCTGTTTTTGCCATGTAGATAAAGTTCTAGTGTATTAGAAATTGCTCGAGCAAATGAACAGTTATGAAATCCCTTAATTTTATGAAGATTATATTGTTCAGTTGTTACAAGAAACCCTAGTCCCTTTCTGCCAAAAAGCCAGCTGTAAAATCTCAATTCTCAAATATACAATTCTGAATTTTTAATTTTACAGAACATTGTCTTATCCAAGAAACTAAATACATTATTGATACTATTGCACAAGAGCTAAAGAATTGGCCATCTAAAAGAAAATTAGACAACATTTATTTTTAATGTGTTTTAGAAAAATGCTTACGTGAAAGTTCATGTAATTTAAATTACCATCCTGTTTCTTTCTGCCTATTCTTAAAAAAACCAAAGCCACTAATGTTATTACAGAAATTAAAACAGTACATCTATATTGTATACACTTGTATTCATGATGCTACAGAAAAATGCAAATATTCTTGTTTTAAATAAATGTGAGGGTTTTCATAACGAACACATTTTTATGAACAGGTGAGTACATACAGAAAACCAGATGAAACACAAGATAACTCCAATTTAGAAAATTGAGTTTCCATGGCAGGCAGTGTTTGCCTTAATTGTGACTGTATTTTGCTGTAAACTATTGAAATTTCCTCAGTTAGAGAGATTCTCTAGACTGCTGAGGCTGCCAGAGAAGAACATAGTCCACCTGGGTGTTTAAGCAGGATGAGACAAACGCACCTCACCTGGGTGTAGAAGCATTTGATGTACTTAAGAGAGGACGAGAAAGCCCAATGAAGGCACACCTCTCTTTCCCCAGCTTTTTTATACTGGGAAGATTTCTCATATTCAGAAGAAAAGTTGTATTTAGAATCATGTATATCAGATTGACCCAAGGAAACACAATTCCACTGGTTACTTATGCAGGGATGCTTTAAAGTGATTCCACAACAAACTATCTTCTTTGCAAATCATGCACTTTACTGCCCAAGCGCAGCAGGCTCTTGTCTGTGCTGCCTTCACTCTAGGCCAAGGCCATCTCCCACATAGAATAAAACCCAAAAGATTGTGATATGAATAGATATCCATTCCGCTTTTTTGAGAAGTTTCTGAGAAAGATGATCAACTAGACTTGCCACTGCATCTTTCAAGGTTAAGGGTAAGACTTTAACAAAGAGTTGATCTCATCCTCCACTGGCACAAGATGGAGTCAAGGCCTGTTGCACATGACACTTTTCCACCAGCAGGGCCAACTCAGGGTTTTCCATAGAAGGTATGGATGTAGTGACAGTGAAGTTGATGTCTGCAGCTGATGATCTCATTTAAGGACCTTCCCAGACCTCTTGAAAATACTCCATCAATATCCAGCATCCCACAGGGCACAGGTCAAAAATATCCAAAGTGGAGCTGTTGTTCCTTGTTCCTGTTTCTTGAGTGCTATATGCTTCCCAGGAGATAGAACAAGCTCAGTGTTCACAAGGGGGGAAAGAAAAAAAATCCCAGGGAAGCTGGTGAAAGGCTCTTTCTCTCTCTACATCTCATTCTTTTTTGTATCCTTCCAGTGGAGGTACACGTATCAGGTGTTGGGGCCAAGCCAGCAGCTGAAAAATACCTATTTTAACTACCTCTACATACAGAGATACAATAATACAGTGCTGCTAGGTGGTTGGGTGGAGAGGAGTTAAATCAAATCCCTTGCAGATGCATAAAGAAGAGAAAGTCAACCAAAACTGAGAAAAAGGAATCACAGCTGGAGGAAAAAGGAAACAACAGCAATCAAAGCTTGATGTTCAAGGAGTTGATCAGGATCCACTCCAACTTTGTGGAGATGCTGAAATAAAGGGTCTTTTCTGATTGATTTTACCAACTTTGAATGCCTTCCATAATCATACTAATGAATGTCCAGTGATATCACAGTATTTATTTACAGAAGCCTGATAAGTTCTTGGGCAATTGTAATCATGGTAGATTTGATTCCTGCCAGTACAATCATCCCACACACTCCCATTTTGTGACCCAAAGGTAAACACTGTCTAGCAGAGGTAACAGCAGCATTCTGCAACTCTCAGCTAATCAGAATTGAATATATATTTTTCTTTTTTTTTCTCCTACATTTCTAGTTTCTTTTGGCTTCTCCTGCCGACCTATAACTCAGTGGCACCACAATAAACAGCTCTTTATCACATCCTTTAGTTCTGTCCATCCAGTGAATGCCTGACTACCCACTGCCATTTATCAAAATTTTTGTGAAATAAAATCAGGTTGGCCTTTTATCACCTCAGACATGTCACAACAAACAAGCTGTGGAAATGCTTTCATCATATTCACATGAAAGCTGTCTGCTCCTGTAATGGATGGGCACTCCCTGGAAAGGAATTCCAATTTCATATGTATATAATAACTAGTAAAGAAAGTAGACAATATTAATAAAATGTTCCAGGTAAGTACAAATAACAGTAGGGACAGACGATATTAGCACATGCATCTGATGTTCTCATGACTTATTAGTAAAACTTAAATTATTATACATATCAACTAATTGCTAATACTTTTCTTGAGTTTTATTTTGAATTATTATTTATTGGCTCCATGGTTTCATGTGAAGCCTTCCCCAAGGCAAGCACATTCATTTAATAGTAAGCAGTTAAACATTTCAAGCAGCTTGAGAGACAGTCCATAACAATAAAAGGGATATACTTAATCTGGATATGCAAATTTCATAAATTTCTCCAGGGCAGTGTATTCCCACTGCAGTGTTTTGCTGGCCTTAAATGCCAGCACAGCTGTCTTTATCTTTTCCCCTGAGCACTAGTGTTCCTCCTAATGTTTCATGAGGGAAATCAAAAAGGGAAGTTTGCACAAATCATTTTAGTTCTTAAAAGAAAAGAAAATTCTCACTCAGGACTGGCACTCTATTAAAGGAGCTTTTCACTCATTTGTGGGTCGTTTGTGGAAGAAGAGACCTTATTTCTCAGGCTTCTGAGACAATTATTTAGGTCTAGGCACCAATAAAGTGGCACACATAAAGGTTGAAAAAAATTAAGTCTTTTGTGCCGTTAAAGAAATTTTGGAAACATTTTGTGTTATACTACAAATATTTACCTGTCGTCACCAGACAGCTTCCTCATACAAATTCTGCCCTTAAGCTTTCTGGGGATGCCTTCTATGAGTGTTGTACCAGGTGGTTTTTATTGTCATCATTCAGCTCACAGGCTGCCTTTTTGAATAGTTCACCCTACCACAGCTTCATGCTGTTACGGCGGTGTTTTTTTATTCCAAATAAATACTGAAATCTTCACCTGATGACCAACTTCAGAAACTGAGCAGAGATTCTCTGGGGTAATTGAAATGGTACAAGATTCTACCAAAGATCTACCCCTCAGCTGTTGTTTACCTGGAGCCTTCCTTCTCTGTCTTGCAGACAATAAATGCATGATACTGCAGATGTTGCTTCATCCAATTGCAGTGACTCCATAACTAAGTGGCTTCCAGGTTGATCCACCCCATGGATCAGGAACAAGGACATCCAGCCTCAGTGAACATAGGATTTTATGGCTTTTACTGATGTTTCCAACTCTTCAAAGAATGCACTATTCTGCCAGATAGTTTTGCCCCAGATGTTTTAAGATGAAGAGAGCTTCTTTAGTACTAATGATTTCATGCCATGTATGTAGGTAACCTGTGAGCTTCAGGAGGAGATGGAGGACTGCACTTTTCACCTGAAGAGGGCTCTGTCTTCTACTGACTCCTGCACAATGGCAGAACTTTTCTTCCAGGCTCTGGTCTGGACTGGCATCAAGGTCCATCAAAATTGTTCCAGCTCAACTGGAAGACACAGTCACATGAAGGAAACATCTGGATGGGGGGGGTCTCAACTTCCTGCCTAGTTTGTATCTGCAATTCAGCCACAAAGGCCAGTGCAGAAGAGAGATGGTATAGTGACATGATTTTCACAGAATACGCTGAATTGGAAGGGACCCACAAGGATTGTCAAGTCCAACTCCCTGCCCTGCACAGCACCATCCCCAAGAGGCACACCATGTGCCTGAAGGCACTGTCCAAATGTTTCTTGAGCTCTGTTAGGCTTGGGGCTGTGACCACTTCTCTGGGGATCTTGCTCCAGTGTCGAACCACCCTCTGGGTAAAGAACCTTTTTCTAATATCCAGCCTAAACCTCTTGACACAACGTCAGGCCATCCCCTCGTGTCCCATCACTGGTCACCAGAGAGCACACATCAGTGTCTGCCCCTCTGCTTCCCTCAGGAGGAAGTTGCAACTGCAATGAGGTTTCTCCTCAGTCTCCTCTACTTCAGGCTGAACAGACCAAGTGACCTCTTTCTAGGAACTATCAACTGCCTAGCAGATGGACTGTTGAGATCAGAGTAATTTTAACTGTGAAGATTGTCTAAAAATTGGCTGTCACTATAACTCTGCAGCGCACCAAGAATGCTACAGTTATTGCTAAAGCATTCCTGACACATACAAGAGCTTATTTTGGATACTATATTATTATGCTTGGACTTGCAAGTTATTGCAGTGACTGAACAGTGTTAGGAAACTAATATATAGCTAGCTCACAGCTAATCACAAAGGTCTTCAGAAAGTGTGCTTTATATATCTCCTAAAGCCCACCTCAAGTAAAAAGACTACAGACTGAAATTTGGTTTTGGTTGTTTTTTGTTCTGTTTTGTGGTTTTTTTAAGTCAGGAAATAATAAATTAAAGTAAAATTAATTGATTCATTCTCAGGATGCACAGGGCTGTTCTTAATATTTTATAGCATGACAATATCATGTTTCTTTTAATATTATCTATTGTTCTAAATTGCAAAGGTTGAATGCAATGGAGCACTTCCCAAGGGGAAAGGGGGAGCAGGACTAACAGAGGTGCTGATCTTTCAAATCTACACTCACCATACCCTTTACACAGAACACAGGTGCTGACAAGACTCAGCAGCAGGATATGAGATGGAGGATGGAGGGAATCCGGCTGCATCATCTTGACATTGCCTATACATACAGGAGCCTGGCAGGATGTATGGGGAGCTCCAGCCTTCACCGGGAAGGAGAAGGCCTGTATGGTGAATATCTCCTATTTTCTTCTCATTTCTGGGGTGAGTGAATTCAGTTTTCATTAAGCTACTCTGAAGATTTGAGCCAGCTTTGCTCGCAAGCCTCCTTCTTTTCTGCCAAGGACTAGACCTGCTTAACTTCTACACCTGGAGATAAATCAAGGTGAAATTCAGTAAAGCTGTGTAACAGGTAAGACCAACTCTAAGGACAATATAATCCGCACTCACTTTTTAATTACATCTGGGTAGCAGTGACACATCACATAACTGGCACTTTAAAGTACAGTATTACTTCTTCTTTTGATGGTTTTGTTGATGTGCCAGTGCTTCACCAGAAAGAATGACTAGACAACAGAGAAAGATGAATCTGGTCTGCAGATCCCATATGTTCTCTGGACTATTGCTTTTGGAGAAAGGAAACCAAACATATGAGGGATTCATACCTTTCTCTCTTTGGTGTTTGGTCTGCCATAAACAATAATCAGTCAATTGTCAGATAGAAATCTGGATAGGTCATTATGGGGAGGAAACTGCAAAATAGGGATCATAATGTAAAAATATCCATTTTTATAACTCAATTAACAACTTCTTTATTCTTAGTATCACCAAGTCAACACCCCTGCCCCCTAATCTCAGGGGCTACACAGCTTTACCTAAAGTCTTAATGGTGAACTGCATGTTCTTTTAATCGTCTTCACTGTGAAGCACCACAATCACCAGGGTACCAATATCTCTTATGACAAAGCACATCATAGCAGGACAACAAAGAATGAGTGGAAATGGATGTTGCCATAAAGCACTCTGGAGAGCAGGACGGAGGAATGACTCTCTTAGTACGTAACCATCCTCTAGGGCATGTTAGTTAAAAATTTTGCTTCATGTAGTGTAAGCTCCCAAAGCCAGAAGACATTTCCCAGAGAACACTGCTGAGAGCCTATCCTGAGGGGGAGGGATTCGCTCCATAGTTAACAGCATCAAAATATTTGGTTTTCAGCTCCTTGTCAACAATTCAAATATCTCAGCCAGTTTAAGCCCCTGGGCTGTAGGCAACAATTGTTCTTGCATTCCTTTTTCATATCTACAGTTCCAACTAAGAAAACCCTGTCCCAAATCTAGAATAACTACAGAGGTAATATATATACATCTGTCTGCTGACTGCTGGCACAGGGCCTGAGTGACCAATTAAAATCAATTACTCAGAAATGGCTGCAATTTTTTTCTTAATTACACCTACTCCTAATCCAGATGGAGGTAAGTTTATTTATAGCACAATGCATTGTATTTCTTTCTTGAATTTCTGCTGAATTACCATCTCCTATGAATTTTTACAATTTTAATAATAAATATTCAGTTCAAATTTTTAGAGAAGTCCATTATTTTTCTTGATAAATCATCTTTACAAAAGAGCAAATGAAAAAATAAATTTTCATCCTAACACAACTCAGTCAACATGTATGTGTGGTAAACAAACAAAGGAAAATTGAGTTATGCTCCCAAAACAAATTTTAAAGTTGTAAAGGTGTGGTTTTATGGTTTTGGCTTTACCTCTATGTATTGAACTTTATATGTACTTTCTTACAGAAAAAGATTGCATTATCCTTTTTTTGGTACTATAGAAATGTGGGGGAGGAAGCAAATGGAACAGAAACTGCAAAATAAAGTGTTATTTGAGAACAATGGCCTTGCACATTTGAAATCTGGTCAGACAATTAAAAATTAAAAACCAAAACAAATAAATAAAAAGAACAAATCAGCTTTTATCATGAAGGGTCTGGAGATAAAGCATAAATTTCAGAGAGATTCTGCCACAATCTTCCACTCTCACTAGGGGGTATAAAGCACTTTCAGGATTCCTCCCTTGTCCTTAAGCATCACTTCTGCATAGAAGGGTATTTCTCTGGAGTGCCATGCCATGAGCTATTCAGAACAGCAATTGTTTAGGAAAAGTCCACAAGAATACTTCAGCAAGCTGCTCTGTTACTGCAAGTGAAATCATTCAGAAAACAAGTGAAATCAAGTTGTAAACTTGAGAATACCTGAATAAACATCAAGGTCAAGCACTTGTGAAACTCTGGCTGACTCAGAGCACTGCTTTTTTTGTCTACCAGGGGCGCATGAACCTGCAAGATTGATTTTTTTACACACTTGGTTTGAGAGTGGTCGTGTCTTCTCTATACATGCCAAACTGAATTTTCCACATCATCAGCATGAATTGATTTTCTAATCCTTTAGAATATATACAGCATATTACTTATCAATCCAATGGCATTTCATTCTTTACCCAAATGAAATACTGCTCATGATCATTTTTTATGCTCGTGTTCTAATCAACTCCAATCGACATCAACACACAAACTGACCATAATAATGATGTTTAAATCTATCTTTAAGATTAGTCACAATCCTAAAATTTTATGGTGCATACAAAATTGATACTGGTAAAAATTTAGCTGAGGAAAAAGGAAAATGGAATTATATATTATTTTAAAGGTTAAATATTGTCTTGATATATTTGTGTTACATCATGGTTAGACAAAAGCCCTTGATATGGGAACATATCCAACTTCCAGGAAGGATGATTTTACTCACTTGGATCAATCTATTCATGATAACAATAAAACGTATATCTCTAAGATTTGACTACAGCAGGGAATTTTATATACAAGCTATCTATTATGTGTATGATTATTTATGCAAAGTCCTTTTCTCAGTTTTATAAGATATGAGATTTCCTCCCATGTATATTTTAGCTCTTTATATCCTACTCACATTACTTCATTTTGTTTTCCAGGTTTTCTCTTTATCTGAGAAGACCTGCAGGCCTATTTTATATATCACTCAGATAAGCACAGCTTATCCACCACTACATGAACTGCTGGAGACATTTGGCATCATCTATTCAAACACATTTTATTCAGAGAAAATAATGACATTTCTTTAACCATCAACCTACAACACTTTTATTATAGTTCTGTATTTTCTGAATTTTTATTAAAAATTCCTTTATTTAATTGCTTTTGATGCCTGACAGAAGAGGTAAGTGCCATTAAATGTGCTCCTGTCCCCCTGCCTGCAAGACCTGAGCTCAGGATGATCTGTCTCAAAGAGTGTGACCTCTAGGTTAATGGACCGAAGATAAATTGACATGAAAACCCCAAAACTAAATCTAAACTGGAACTAACTCCAATGCAATAGTTTACAGTTAGTCATACTTCACCTCTTCTCATTCTCCAGAGCCACTGTGCTTTAACATATTTCTCTTAATATTGGCAACTGATTCTTCAGAAAATGGGAGATAAAACCTGTGCTGAGCTAGTTAAGCAGGAGTTCTTAAGGGAAGCTGGCTTTCAAGAGGTCTGGAACACTTAGTGCTCTGTTTATTAGTGGTATCAGGCACATGGGTTTTACTCCTTAGCAGTCCAACTGTCTTTATAGATAAAAACCCAGAAAAGTCAATCTTTATTTTAATCAGGTGCAACTAATAAGCATTCTGTGATCCCGTGGCAATTTATTTGGGCTATTAGATCATCAGAATATTTCAGTGGGAAACTAAGAACCTAAATATTTACTTAGCTGTAGAGCTTGCAGCCATCTTCTCACCAGTTTAAAAACACTTATTGCCATCTGGGGTTTTTTTCTGAAGATTTATTACCAAGAATTATCCTTAGCCTTACCTGGATTTGTTCCTGAATGTAGAGTGAAGAACATGATGAGTAAGAGTAGAAGTAGAAAACATGATTAAAAAGGCTGGGGAAAAAACAACAACTACAACAGCAGCAGCAACAACAAAAACAACAACAAAATACACAAGAAAATTGCAGTCCTTGGTTTTCCATAAACATATAATCTGCTTTGAAAGAAAACCACAGCTGTGGAAGAAAAAAAGAGATTAAGTTTCAGCTGTGATAGAGCTGAGACAATGATAGACAAGGCTTATCTTGTGAAAGTGGTTAAGAGTAAGTCTGAAAATAAAGAAGATTAGGAAAAAGAAAACTCCTTATCAACATGTGATTATATACTATCAGAGCAATAGATCTGAATCTCAGATTTGAAAAAAAATTCCTTTAAGTCTTTGAGCCAAAAGAAGTGGAATTCTGTTTTTATTTCTGTTTCTACCTGACAAGGATTTAGCAAAACAAGTTTTTCTTTTTCTAACTCAGAGACTGCTAAAATATTTAGCCAGGGTTGCTGTGTTAAATGTGAGCTACTGTTGCATAACACAAATTAGCCTCATGCATCCATTACTGAAACTGATGCAAAATCCACCTTTGCTCTCCTCCCTTTCTGGAGTCTGAGAACCCACTCAAAATATGGGAAAAACATTCCTTTGAAAGTCCCAGCTTCCCTTGGAAATCCAGCCGAAAACCCATTTACAGAGAAGTTATAAAAGAAACTTTTCTTTCTCATCATTCTCCACCACTGGCTCTTAATGGGGAGCAGCTTGAGGAGCTGTAGCTGCTGGAGCACATCCCTCTCCTCCTGAAGGCAGCATCTGCCTAAGTAAGAACCCTAAGACTGCTGGGAGCCCCCTACCCCTTTTCTCTATCTGACAGCAGCCAAATCCCGTGTCTCCACAGCTGGGTACTGACAGCTCTGGACAGCTGAATCCCTGCAGAAAGCCTTGGATGTTGGTGCCTCAGGACTCGCCCATCTGCACCATTGTATGTAGGCATGACAAATCAGAATGTAGCATTAAGAAAACATTTTCTTTTAACAAAGCTAGAGAACTGCATTTAGTCAGACATCCCTAATTAAAGCAGCTGCCAGTAAAATAAGTGCTTTGACTAGAAAAATAAAGAGATCTGCTATGCCTTTTGCTCTGCTCAACCCACTTGAATGTGGCCAAAACATAAGACAAAAATATTAATTGAATTCATGTTTTACAGATTTGGAACTATTCAGCTGTTGAGTACTCTCAAGCCTAAATAACAGCTCTATTAATTATTACCCACAGTCCTCTGCTTAGAGCCATGGCTGTTTTCCTGTTTCACAGACATTTTTCACAAATTACAAAACTACCTAAATTAATAAAAGTCTGGTTTTTGTTTATAGTCTGATTTTTCATTCCAACTTTTAAAAGTTCTTTATTTTATTCCTGAAAATGTTCTTTCTGTGTTTGGAGCAATCTGGTATCTGCATATGCTGGCAGCTACCAGACTCTGGCAAAAGAGATTTAGGAGCAATGACAGAGCAGGATTTGATCAACATTTAAAGTCATGTCCAATAAAACAATGCAGAACCATAAGTGGCCAAGGAATAAAACTTCCCTCTGTCTCTAATGCTGTGTTACTTCTCTCCTGAAAGAGGAATGGGGTATCTGCTTTGAGCCAGGAGCCAGGAGCCATAGTACCAGAAGAGTATTTGCTGTGCCAAGCACCACCCAGACTGCCTCTCAACCTTCAGAGCAGCCAACCAGCTAGTTTCACTGCTACCTTTCCATCTGTGGGTGAGGAATAACATGAAGGAGAAAAACCAATAAATACCTTAATTTTATCCTGCCTTTCATTCCCTGCTATTCTACTCTAGCTGCATTTCTTATGTCAATAACACAATTTTTATGTCAATGTGAACATGTCCCTGTTTGTTTGTAATCTGAATGCTCTCCTATTTTATCTCATTGCTCTTTCCAGGAATGGAAGGTACTTTTCAAAGCTGAAAGGGCTGGAGTTCTTTTTCTTCTAAAGCACTAATTTTCTTGATTACAATAAAACAGCATTTCTCCTTTGGTGAGTTTACAGTATGTCATTTGCTGATAAGATTAATTTTAAAATGTGGTTTACATTACAGTAGATTTCATCCTTTGAGATCTTAAACTGACATGGTGTCCAGAGGGTCCTTGTGTACCCAGCAGGGGCTTGGACTGTGTTTATTTCATCTCAGGCTGTTGGAGAGCACAGTAAGGATGAGTAAGATGAGTAAGTCAACTGAAGATCAACTTTGCACCAGCTAGTATTCAAACTCATTTAGTTTTTTCCTGTGAAATCACTAAAAAAAACAAAAACAAGCTTTAGTTACTTATTTCTTGTTCAAATTCAAAACCATCTGAAACAGGGATCTTGAACTTTGATGTTGATTATAAAATAACTAACACATTTTGTTCTTTTCTATTAAGCCAAGGACATAAAGAGAGATGTTTCCTCAAGCTTATACACACCTAATTTCAAGTGTTGGAAACCCTTCCTACAATCAGGCAGAAGTAACAGAAGACGGAAGGAGTCCCATGGAAAATGTAAGTGTCAGAAGTTCTATATTTAATTACTAATGAATGAATGACTTAAATTAAACAGAAAAAATATAAAAAAAAAAAAAAAGACTAAGATATATTGATGACACTTAAGGAAAACCATGAGAAGCATACATGAACAATAATTTCCTTACCCACCTCCCCCCTTCTTTTTTTTAATTAAACTTATCCAGGAGAATGAAAAGGATACTTTAAAAACCTTTATTAATGCTTCTCTTTATTAGATAGAACAGGATTTGCATACCTGCCCCCTTTTCACACTTTTTTTCTTCTAACTTCACCAGGTACTAGAATATACTTAGTATGCTGCACCAATAGTCATTTTTCATTGAATACCTTTGTCTTTCTTAGTGACAGCTTCAATCATACCAGACAAAAGCAGAGTGAAGTTTGCATTAACAAGATACACTAAACAGATCATGGTCTTCATTCATCGAAGAAGCATTTGCATAATTGCCCTAAATTAGAGACATTTGATTTTAAGTGATTTACTAAAAGTTGAAAAAGACTTTTTATTCTCAATTGTATATAGTCTGATTCATGGCAAATTCTTTGTTATATGTCACAGGGGAATTTTCTATTTCTTGTCAAGATATTAAATCAGTAGCAACTTTTCTACCAGAGAAGTTCATGGCAGAGAGTCATACTGTGGTGCAGTTATATGGATACTCCAACTTCAGAGGTAGAAAGAGGAAAGCACTGCTAACTTCTGAAGGTATTTAAACCTTTCTGCACAGTTGTTACAAGCAAACACATCAAGTTCTAAATTTTATTTCTTTTCTATTTCTCTTCAGATTCTTAAGTCCTGATCAATTTCTGCCTTGTGACAAGGTAGTCCACCTCCTTCTCAGTTCTGATGTGGAAATGTGCATAAAAAGAGATACAAATTCAAAGACTGGAGGACAAGTAGGAAGGTTTGGAAATTCTTATTTTTTTTAATTTCCTTTGTAATTTCTGCTGTTTTAACAGGTAAATAATGAAACCAGGTTTGTGAGGGTCCTCATCCAATTCCTTCATTTGACAGAAGCTTTTCAAATTTACTGCCTACGTATAAGAATCAGGGAATGAGGCTACATACCACCTGATTCCTGAGACAAGCATGGTCTTCTAGGCTGACAGCAGGTGGGATATCACCCCAAAGATTCTGGTATTCCCAGATCCCCAACTCTAGGACTGCTTCTACGGTCAACTGAGTGAAGACAACAGAGCCATGCTCTTCCTCACAGATTTTCCTGTCACATCTTGTCAAAAAAAACCACCCCTTTTGCCTCTTATTTGATCTGAGGCAGTTTAAAATAGTATGTGATCAGCACCCAGGAGATGTGATCAGCCACCATTAATCATAGAACTGAGTCATTCAGGTGGAGGAGCACACAAGGCTACTGAGGATGGATATGGAAGAGGCTGGAAAATCTTCCCAGCTGGGAAAAATAGAAGTTCTAGGATTTGAATCATTCATCAGTCTACTTCTGTGATAGTGACACCTTGCTCCAGACTCTGCCAGGCCAGACATGTCACAGCAAGGGTGCTGCATCTTAGCTGAGTCTCCAGCAGCTCACCCATCTGGATGCCTGGGCCTGGAGGACACTATGGCATATCGTGACACATGGCACACCAGTGTACACGTGGTAATAGGATCCTCATCCCTTCATTTATGACTCTGTTCCACACAGGCAACATCAGTAAAAATGGTAATGGATACTAGTCTGGCTTCTATGATGTATTCCAACTTGCCCTGTTTTTGGTTTTGGGCTTTTTGTTTGTTTTGTTTTGTTTTGTTTTGTTTTGTTTTGTTTTGTTTTGTTTTGTTTTGTTTTGTTTTGTTTTGTTTTGTGAGATTATTTTCTTTCACAGATCTCAACAAGGTTTCTGAGAAATCCAGGGGTTTTTTTTCTGCAGAGGGAAGATTATTCTGTTGGTTACAATGAAGTGAAGCAGAACTAATGTAATTAGTTTCCATTAGCTTTCTCCTGATTCAGACCAACGTATCTGATACCAAATTTGGGGCAAAGTTGTAATTAAATATTATTTTCTTAACATCTTTAAATTTGTAGATTTTATTTGTGTTCTGCTTCTACATCCTTCTGACAAAACAATGTTCTACCAGTGTGTCTGGGATGAAAATGGTGGGGTTTGCAGCAGGAAGATGTTTCAGCTTATAGTGTAAATGTCAGTGTGAAACTGATCCATTACTCATAGTTCTAATTTTACTATATCAAACAAGAGAGTAAATGTAGAGAAGGAAATAGTTTTTCTGTGCATTGTTAATCTCTACAGTGCAGAATTGAATGTTAAAGAAAAGAAAATAAAATAATTCAAAGTAAAATTTGTTGAAAGTGTTTTTACATTAGAATATTTCCTTAACACTCTAGGAGCTGAAACATTTTAAAAAAAGACAAAATTCCGAAATTTCAATTTTTTTGAAAAGACAGCATCATATAGCCATTAACACACTCTGGGGGAAAAATCATGCTGATATTACTGCATTTTCAAACTTTGCTTCTCTTACACCACTCTGTATGGCTTATCAAGATCAATTACACAGTCTTGAGCTATTCCATGGATATACCCTGTTAATGGATGAGTGGAAAATACCCGCTCAGTACTAATTTTCATAAATATTTTGATAAATTTCAAATTAAAATATCTTTTTATGAATGTTGTTCATTTTGGTCCTAAGCCATTGATAAACAAATGTATAAAAGCCTTTCTGCTGCACAATGTGAGCAGCAGATTGTTTACCAAATTCAAATTGTCTGGGGCATAAATAGAGTAACAGATTCCTCTTTAAATGAAAATAATTTGGTGAATTAAATAAAACACCTTTTACAATAAATTTACTGGTGGTTGCTCTAATACCCAGATTTCTGTAATACTGATGATTTCTGCATAAGCATAACAGAGCTCTAACTCGGCTGTGCTGCTTCAGCTTCAGCTCAGCTCTCAGAAATAATGAAGTATCCTGGAGATGAAGCTTCATGTTGCAAGGAACAGATGTACTAGATTTTCATAATTAAATGTTTATTATGATTTACTTCGGCTTTTGTGCTATTTACTTGGTTTTAAAAATCCCACCATTTGCCATTCAGGTTGAATTTAGAATGTGATATAAACTCAGGAATGCATAGATTATGAATAGTAGCCACAAAAATTTCTCTTTAGTGTGGAAAAAAAAACCAAGGGAATTGTCCAGACTGTTTTGCCTTCCTTACCAGGAACCAAAGACCTCAGTTATCAGATTCCTAGCCTCCAAAATAATCTGGTCCTGAAACACGAAAATGTTAGTCAATAACTCAATAAAAGACATTTAAATACCATCTACATGCAACCTACTGATATCAAGGTATTTGGTCATAAGGCAAGCTACATCTTATTTAAGAAGCAAGTAAACTAATTACTACCACATTAGTGATATGGATTTAAGTAGCTAACATGGCATTGGCCACACTTTTTCTTTAAGTTCTTTAAGAAATGTTGATAATGAAGATACTTATAAATGATGAGCAAAGTCATAACTCAGTTGTTGGTCTTTTTGTCTGCCTTCTGTTTTTCTGCATTTCAGAATAATTTTGTTTCAGATAGCTTACTGAAGGCACAGTAAGTGCTCAAAAGGCTAAATAGAAGGATCAGTAAGTGGCATGTAAACAGCAGTTGCTCATGATTAATAAATAAAAAAGTAATCAGTAGACTCATTGTTTTCTTCCTGTGCAAGTAACTTCCATGGCAAAATAAGGTCATGGTGGCTAATGTGATTGTGTGTCTGTGTTTGTGTATTTAGTTTTGGATTAATGTCACCTTAACCCACAGGTTTAGACAGAGAAGAATTTAAAATAGATCAACTAACAAATACACAGCATACAGTCTAATTCCACCTTTATTTGTCCGTGGTCTCAGTGCTTAGTATTTAAGTAGGGTTTGCTTAGGGCCCTATTTGATGAATGAGTGTAAAACATGGAATTTTTAACAATGACAGTTGTTTCAACACTGATTTCATGTACACTGTCTGCACACCATACAAACTTCAGATTTTTATTTTTTTTAAATGTGGGTTTTCTTTTTATTTTTCTTTTAATGCCACAGATAATGGGAGGATTATCTCAAAGACTACTGGTTTGGCAGCATGGCACTGAGGAAAGAAGGTATTATAAGCACACCAACACATGAAACTGTCCAGGAGTGTGAGGTGTGCCAGAGATGAAGAGGGTTCAGGCTGTACACATTGTCTGCCTGGAGCACACCCTGTGATGAATTCTGCTCCAGCTTCTTAAGCACAATTACCTGGCTTGCTTCAGCAAGATGTCCAGGGGTAAACCAACATATGTGTGGTGTGGAGCCAGGACCCTGGAGACAAGCAAGGCAAGATCCAAGTGACAGTGTTGTCACATCACAGCAAATTTCATGGTTTCAGTGAAGACATAAACAAGGTCTCCTTTTCAGCCTGAGTATCTGTATTGATGACAACACATGAATAGCCTCACTTAGATTTGCTTTAGAACCCAGCTGCAGGGAAACTTCTGTAACATACAGTTGGTACAGCAGTAGATTTATAGGAAATCGGATGAGGTTAATAACGCATTTTATAAACACATCAGATAATATTCCATCCAAAATTTTGCTTGCAATGGTGAACATCAATATACGACACTAATTGCCACATTATAAGCTTTTATTTCCTTGACTAGTCTCTGGTTTTGAATGTAAAATCTCTCCAGTTTTATGTGGTTGCTCATTTCAGAATTTATTAAGAAAAATATTTGTGTATCTTTCTCTGTGGGGTTGTATTTAAATATTTTTCCAGCTTACAGTCAGATAAAGAAGTTTTTTCTTTTTTAAATTTCTGACTGCCTGAAAAGTGCTGAAGTAATGCTGTCATTTCTCAATAAATTACCAATTGTTTAGTGATCAAAATAGAAGGCAGTGTGTATATGTTCACCACAGTAAAGTCTTCTGATAGTTAAAATTCTTCATTTAGGATGCTTCAGCAACCATGTAGATTTAAAATTGATAAGGCACTTTAGTTCTGGCATGTGCTGAATATCTCTTGGTTTACTATGTCCATAACATCATAAACTGTTGCTGCTTTTGCAAAACCAAGAGATATAAGGGACAGTAATTCTAAATTGTAGGAGAAATAAATCAGTCTCCTACAGATTAGAAATCATCCTGCTGGAGATTAAGTGTTCCTTGAATGGCGTCTCTCAGTCTCTTCTGAAATTTGAAACAATAGGTGCATGCATCTGCAAAATTGCCTGATATTCCTATAGCTGCCAGTGGAGCACCAGCCTCACACTTTGTGTATCATTACTTTTGCCTCACTATGAGGAGCACAGAAAATGACAAGAAAAAAATCAGAAACTTGAAAAAAATCAATTTGTCTTATATCCAGCAGACTGATTACTCTGAATTGTGTAGATTGACAGGAGAATGACAGCCCAACATTATTTCACCAAATACTACATCACTGGCAAAGAAAAGATAAGTGACATTATAATGCTTAGTGAATCATTCCACTTGCAAATGCTGACACCTCTTCCTTCCTGTCAGACCATAAGAAAACATCATAATTACATCTAAGATGCAAGTGATGGCATTCTCATTTGACACTACAGTAGAACTGTGAAACATGGCAAAGACTACTGAAGAGAGATCTTCATGTTTTCCAGTTCCCAGTACTGAATTACACAAGCAACATGTCTCAAACCAGCATTTCAATCACCTGGCTACCTCACCAGAAAGTTCTTAAATCCTTTGCACAGCAGCCTTAAATTAACATTAACACTGCTCTGTCCTATACATCTTACCTTGTATACTTCAAAGGAGAAAAAAAACATATGAAACGGGAAGTGCAATTGTGTGTGGGTAAGTTGAAAACTTGAATAAATATTAAGAAATAAGAGGACAAAAGAAAGAGCAAAAGGTTCTAACTTTGTCTTCTAATTTGTTTAGCAATGGTAATGATACACACCACACACCCCCCAAAACTCTAAACCAAGACATTTAGAAAAGTACAAAAGTGAAAACAAAACCACAGATAATGAAATGATACGGGTTTGAAGTGATCCCAGAAAGTCATTGAGTCCCACCTCCTGCTCAAAGCAGGGATTACTCTGATGCTCTGGATTGCACAGAGCCTTCTTTGCTGAATGTCCATAGCATGATCCTGCTGTCTGTTATCTTTGCAGCTATGAGACTAAACTTCCAGAATATTCTGAGACGTTGACCATCAGTTGACTTGTTAATCGGCAAATGGGAAGCTGTGTGAGTCACAGGGGAAATGCTGGCAGGGAACATCTCCAGGGTGAAGTGGCTGCAGAAAGTGTCATAGATATAAACTTACCTGAGGAACATGGCAAATCTGAAAAATTTTGTTGTTTTTTGTTTGTTTCCCAGGGAAAATTTCTGATTGGCTCGAGTTACCATAACTGATTGTTTTAGTGCTTGAATTTCTTCATTACAAGTGAAAATTATGAAGTGCCCATCTGGAACATCTGACTCTCAATTTGTGAAGGTTCAAGGAGATATTTCATTTAGAAAAACTGATAATCTTTTATTTTTTTTAAATTTTTCTCTTCTTTTCTGATGGGAAGTTTTTTGTCCCCACATCATTACATCTGTGTGGCTTGTACCAGGGATATAAAGTATTTTAAAAGTGATTTATGACACTTCCTTCAATCCACAGATTCAAAGCAGAGAATAGCTGATTCAAAGGTTAGTTTCTTTGATTTCTCTAAGTTTAAAGTCTGATAGTCTGTGACTTAAGAAGTGCAAATAAACTGAGTAGCTGCTTATTTTTAATTAGTGTTCTTTCTTATTCTGGATTTTTTTATTTTTTCTGAAAACCAAGAAAACTACCCAAAAGTTGCAGTACCTGACTCAAATAACCACATTTTTTTAATGCCAGATAGTAAAAATCCAGTGAGAAAATGCAGATGCCAAGTATTTTTATTTCTCAAAACTGATTATGAGTCTATAGAATCATAGAAGCATAAAATGGTTTGGCCCAATAGGAATCTTAAAAATCATCTTGTTTCAATCCAGCTCTCATGAGCAGAGACACCTTCCACTGGCCAGGTAGCTCTTCCAGGGATGGGCCATTTTTATAGTCATGAACCGCCTTTGAATTTTTCACATTTTCTGGTTATTAAAAAAATTTAAAAAATTAAAAAAATTTAAAAAAGCCATTTAAAGCAGCTGGGGGAAAAAAAATAAAAGGCAGTTTCTCTGAAACTCCTATACCAATATCTCCAATATTTAAAAACAATAAGCTCTTATAAGTTACCATAGTAAATGTCTGGGAAATGTTCTGTATTTGTTAATTTTCACTGTAGCATTATCATCCATTGCTTTCTTCCCTTGTCTCTTTTTGGTGTATTATTACCAACCACTAAGGAAAAAGGAAAAAAGAAAAAGGAAAAAAAAGAAACCAAACCACAACAAAACAAAAACCACACATACCAAAAACCAACAAACCCAACCAGTACTGGATGTATTTCAGTCCTGCTGTGAATAGCTATTTAGCAACCAGTAGCCTCTCCTGCCAAACTATTCCAGTTGTATAGTGGATATAGAAATTACTCAGTCTACAGCTGTGTACCTCCTGTTACTAGAAAGACCCTGATGAATAATTCAGAAATCATGTCTTGCTGATCCCACATGTAATAGAAATATAGTCAAATTCAAGCAGGAAAGACAATTTTTTGTCACTCTTTTAATTTGCCTCAACAGTAATTTTCACTGAAAATAAACTATACTATTCCTTATGCCAATTTTAAAGTTAGCTGTATTTTACACCGAAGCAGGCTTGAAAACCATCAACAACAATGAGAAACTGCCCTTATTCTGTCTCCTCAGTAATGGTAGGGGCCACATAACAATTTGATTGAAGTTTTATTAAATATATGTGTAAGTCCTCACTGCACAAACAACTCTACAGCCTCTGGTACAGTCACTGGCACCAAAACAACAGCACAAATTTAAGGCATGCAGTGAAGGAGTCCAGGTGTGTCAGCTTCAGAAACTCAGAAAGTACCTCCCTGCAGTAAACTTGGGATCCAGTACGGGAAATAATCTGGAGACTTTCTGTTTCCCTTAAAATTCTACTAGCAATATGGATGGATCTAAAGTAATGTGGAAACATACTTCTTGTTAAGACTAGCCCTTACATCAGTTGTGATGAAACTTTGTCAACTGGGACCACCTAATAAAGTCAGGGTTAGTAAATTTACCGCCATTACCAAGCAGTTAAGAAAATTTAAATGCTCTCCAATTGCATTACTCCTCAATGCAATTTCTTCAGCCATAACTTGCTTATTAAATGAAACTTTCTACAAGTTTTAACTTTTCAGGTTCAGACACTTTTAATAGACTTTTTCACAATATATATCATTAGCTGCAAATTTTTCTCATTTGTTGATTTAGGCCACTCTTGCTGAACAGTGTGCTTGGATGGAAGATGGAATTACTCAAACCCATTTTGTGCAATGAATTTATATTTGCTCAATACCCTGTTACTTGTTTATCTTTTTCTATGAAAAATGATGTCTTAGTCCATCTTGCACTGAATAATAGAAAGTACCCTTTGACTCTCTCTGAAGCCAATAAACACGCTTTCTCTCACTCATTCTCTGTGAGGCATTTTGATAGAAGACAAAGAAGGCTGCTGGTTACAATAACAATTTTTAAAATTGCTCCCTTCATTAGCAGACAAGTAGGGGTGCCAGGCAGGATTGTCAAGTCTTGGTTTAGAGGTACAGAAAGGAGATGTTAGTGCATTAAGGATGTTGTGAACCAACTGGATAGCTTGGGGCTGCTCTGAGCAGGAAATACTTGAAGCTGTTTGGAGAATCCATGGAGGATAGAAAGAAGGCTGACCTGGTGGGCTGGAGCTGAGGGACATAATTGTCTCTGAATGAGAAAAGAGGATATCACAGCAAAGAAGAGTCAAGAAAAAGTGAGGTGATAAGTCAGAGGAAAGTGGAATGAGTCCAGAGCTAATTTTGAATGCTGAAAGAAAAGTGTGAAAAGCAGAGTAGAGAGCAGCAAATAGCTCTCTATCAAGTGCTTTGCACCACATATTCTCAGTTTTACCCTCTGAAAGGCAGAATGGACAAAGATGAGATTATAAAGAGGAATTACACTCATCTTTGCCTCCAAACCCTAGCTCCTTCAGACTCACCAAATCTTTCCCCAGCATATTTCTTTATTTCCACACTGCCCACTGGTACTTCTTTGTAAACAAAA
>VWZN01001395.1:667060-693329 GCA_013396955.1 Regulus satrapa | reverse complement strand
CCCGCCCCGGGCTTTTTTTTTAAAAAAAAAAAAAAAAAAAAAAAAAAAAAAAAAAAAAAAAAAAAAAAAAAAAAAAGTTCATAATGAATAGGTTTATAAAATCCAGAGGGACTCTTATTTTCTCTGCTTATGGTGACTACCAGGCACTGCCAGGGTGCAACACACCTCCCAACACTAACCACCTCTATATAGGTCCAACCTCCCTTTGGCTAGGAGAAGAGAGACACATCCTGAGGTCTGATACCAACTTCTGTGCCAGGACACAAGGAAAGAGGAGACAGGCATTGACAGCCTCTCTAAAACAAAGGCTGGCTTTGATTGTTTCTAGCTCTGCCTTGGCTTTTTCCGTGTTTCTTTTAAAACTGAGCAACTGCTGCATCATTATTGGAATCAGCAAATGAACAGTAAGAAAATAGATTTGTAATGGACTCAGCAGAAGTCTGCAGTTTTCCAAAGTCATGTAAATTACCTATGAGAGCAGGGCTGACTGATTTTGAGTGCAAACTCTGCACCCTCACAAATGCCACATGAAAACCTTTAAACCTACATGATTTGTTCTCCTCTGCAATGAAGTCTTCACGAGCCAGTCATGCCCAGATCACACTGTGAAATCTGTGATCATCCTTCTGTCATACGGGATCAAACAAGCCCTGTAAAAGACAGCGACTCAGGTCTGTGAAGGCACATGTCCCTTACATATACTCACGAGAAACGTTCTGGCAAACCCTATATGTAAGGACAAAGATGTATGGCCATTTGTGCAAGTGCAAATGACAGGGATGAATGCATGCTATTGGGTGAGCATGTCGGACAAGATTCATTTTGTTGTGTACAGAAGAGTACTTGGAGTTTGCTGAATTGTGAAAAGTGGGCAGGATACAAAAAAGCATCAACCTTCTTATTTTACTTTTTGGACTGGGTGCAAACTTAGAAATAAAATCTTTCCATTATGCTTGGGTTGGTTCTTAGCTAAAAATGAGATGCCTCAATTTGTCTCGCATTGAGTAGCTCATACAGAGTTACAGAAAGAGTAGAAGGGCAAAAATACTTCCTTTACTGAGCTTCATCTCATACTTCAAAACATTTATTTATTTTTTTTGCTATATTTTTTCTTCTTTGAGTTCATTCTGTATAACATAAGGTCAGAATTAATATTTAGCTGAATATTTTTTAATGTTTGGTTGCTGCATTCCAGGATTGCTTATAGGCTAAATTTACCAATCTTAATGCTCAAATTAAAATGCTAAAACTATAGATCATCAATGAATATAGCCTAGCTTTGAGAAGTACAGTTGATGGTTCCAGTTCTTGTTCTTGCTATAGTCTCTGAAGACATTTGTCTTAAGACAAATTTAATTACGTTTTATCCTGCGTCTGCCATTCTAATCTTATCCCCAGGGATATAGACTATAAGGTGGTTCAAATCAACAAACTATAGAGATATAAATCCAGAGCAAATTGTATTAGAAATAGACAGGGTTTTTAAAAGGTTTTCTATATCCTTTTCAGCTATGACAATGTTTTTTTCTGTTTTTCTGTTCTGTTAAAACCTTAAGCAAAATCCATTGATAAATTAATTACATTTTTTTTCCATTTTTCTTCTCTGGCTAATATAGTGGAATTCATCCTTCCTCCTGGCTATGCTGATTCAAGCATGTACTTATTTCATATTCTCATATTGAAGGGGATTTGATAACCTAGCTATCAAAAGGTACGATGTGAGAGACTATGTACGCCGATAATACCATATTTTTTGTAGAAAACCCGGAGAATCAAAAAACCCCAAACTATCTCAGTACCTCTCTTTGTGTCTGAACAAAAGTCAGCAAAGTTTAATATAATTAACGTTTGGAAACACTTGTTATGGTTTTAATTATATTTAGGTTAATTAGTTCTGACTCTAATTTAATTATGTTTAGCTAAATTATGTTTAACAATTAGATAAAATGCATGGTAAGTCCTGTGAGCAAATCCTCCCTTGCTCACTGTTAGCAAGGGAGAAGCAGTAAGTAATTCAGTTCTTCATAATAAAAGGACAAAGAATTATTTCTTCTCACACTAGATTATCATTTCAGGGGAAGGTTACTTGAAGCAAGACTCAGTGCAAAGGTTTATATGTCATCAAAGGGGTATCTGCACTGAGAATATGTATTTAAGCACCCATACGAAATCTGAGCTTTTTTCTAGCATTGATATTATTAAGTCAGACCTCATTTCCCAGGCCTCCTCCTACCCTGTTCATAAACTCTGTAGGTGATTCCTGCAGCCTCAAGTCTCCATCTTCACAGCCTAATTGTCTTCTTAGTCCTTATACATGTCCAGGACTTTTGCTAGTAGATTTTTAATGCAAAGAAGCACTGATTTTTATTTGCTGGCTGTTGTTGAATTTTTCTAAGTTCCAGTCCTGATCTATTTGGCATATACTGGAGAGGGAACCAGGACACATATCCCACAGTAATATCCCTTCCATATCCCTGGAAGTGTTTAAGGCCAGATTGAATGCATCTTTAAGACACCTGGTCTAGTTTCTGTGTTGTGTTGGATAAGTTTGCTCATATCTCATGGCATTTTTAGGTAATTAATTTATTTTGGTAGAGGAATGTCTTCATTTGATTAAATTTGGCTTTTTAACTGATAAGGTGAACACTGTAAGGGAAACTCCTTTGTCCTCTTAAGGTTTTTTCTAGGACTTGATTATTTCACAGCTTTTGGATATGCTATGAATGCGGTGAGATTTAAAGAATAAGATTCATTGGGGTTTGGATTTTCACCTTATATTATTGCTATTTTTATGTTTATTCTGGCATCTGGAGGTCAAGTATTGGAATATTTCTGTTGTGGTTTGGATGATGGTGATAACTGATCTTGCAGATTAAATCATGCATAAAGATGTCACTTTAGTATGTAGGTACAGCAGGGATTTTCTGGGCTTTTACATATTAATTCCTACCATCTTTTCTTCTGAATATTCATTTGTTTAGTAGGTGGCAAATCAAAAGTAGTCTGGAATGAATGATATTTTTTTAACTTACTCCTGTCCTAATAAAGTCCTTGTCAGAAATGTAAACTACCACTATGTTTTATAGTAAATATCACATAGTCTTATAATATATGATTGTAGCTAATTTTTATCTTGTAGAGCAATAACTACATTTTAAATGGTATAAGGAAATAGGAAAATATAAACACAATGATAGCTTTTGTACTGATTATTATATACCAAAAGTAGAGACTTGCATAAACCTCATCTAATAAATGAGAAGGGAAAAAAAATTGTCTCCATCACTGATTCTCATTAAATGCAGATAAAAATAAAATAAAATTCAAATGTATCCTCTGATATCTTCCACTACACAGACTGTCTTAACCTACAGTATCAATTTTTTCCTCTAACTTATTACTAACTCATCAGCATAAGCAAAGGAATTAGATATTTTCCCAGTATTTGCAATTATAATGAATATCAGTGATTGCGTGACTCCTTCCTGCAGTTGCCCTTGAGATGATTATGTGCATGGGTTTCTAAAGGACCAAAAACGCCTCTGCAAATACTTAAAACTCTGGTTTGGACTTTAAACTATAACCAAGGATCCTTTTGTCCCTCTAATGCAATGCTAAATTTTCTCCATTACTTCAATAAAAACTTTTTTCACTAGTTTTGGCAATTTTAGTCTTCCCTGTAGGTTTCCTTGGTGACATGCAATTACTGTGTGGGGACCTTTCACTCCACAGTCATCCCTCAACAGCACATAGAGAAAAAACACCACTGATGTTCATTCGAAGATCAGTTCTCATGAGCATGTACCAGAATTATCTGCATTAATCCCAGTGCACTCACAAATCTAAGGACAGTGTCCACCTAAAACCTCTTTCCTTTTTGCGAGTATCACTTGGTGAAAGGAATGGTAATGATTATGGTAGCTCTCCTCACATGGCTATTGTTGTGAAACCCTGGAGATTGGGTTAATTAGCAATTTTAGCTATACGGTGTTGAAAGACTCAATACAGTCCTTCATGCTTATCCAATCCTAGACAGGCATTCATAACAGCTGTCAGAGAAGGCCTCCAGCCAGACTCCACTTCTGATCCTTGATGGTTTTCCTCCTAAAGGCTGTGCAGTGCAACATTATTGAGGTTCATAACTCTCTCTCCAGGTCCTGCCACCCGCTTTCCTCTACTACCCATTTTCCAGATTTGTCCTTCTGTCATCTTGCACCAAATTAATAAAATGAAAACACATCCAAACCTAAGAGCTTAGGTTCCTCAAGGGACCCCAGTATTTCCAAGCAGACATTCCTAGTTGTGGGCTGCAGTGGCAATAGATATACTAGAGGAAACACGAGGATTTCCTAAATGTTCTTCGACAAAACACTCAACATAATCTCAGCTCTTCCTCACTTTTTTGTTTTGGACTTCCCAAAAAGTCATATCAGGACACTTGAAGATGTTTTTTCAAGGACATGGTAATATATCTGGGGATGATAGATACAGTGAAAATTAGAGTTCTGATCAAACAACCATCTGTGCTCAGTACTCTTACTACTTTCATTAGAAAGAGCTTTTATTCTGAGAGGGGATATTTTTCCCCGCTGAAATGTGCTTTTCAAATAGCTCCTATAATACTCTCCAATCATCACTTGTAATTGCACTATAAAGCTGGGCAGGAGTGTGTCGTTCTGCTGGAGTGTAGGAAGGCCCTACAGAGAGATCTCTACAGGCCGGATCAATGGGCTGAGGACAATTGTATGAGACTCAAAAAGGTGAAGTGCTGGGTCCTGTGCTTGGGTCACAACAATCCCAGCACTATATGCCTGAAGAGGCATGGCTGGAAAACTCTCCAGAGGAAAGGACCTGGAGTGCTGCTTGACAGCCAGCTGAACTTGAGCCAGTGTGTGCCCAGGTGCCCAATGGCAGCCTGGCTTGTGGCAGAAATATTGTGCCCAGCAGGGCAGGGATTGTGCCCCTGTCCTCAACTCTGGTGAGACCAGGCCTCAAATCCTGTGTCCAGTTCTGGGCCCCTCACTGCAAGGAAGATGTTGAGATTCTGGAGATGTCCAGAAAAGGGCAATGGAAGGGTGAAGCGTCTGGTGAAGGGTCTGGAGCATAGGTCTTATGAGGAGTGTTAAGGGTTGGTCCCTTATCCCAATTAAGAAGAAATGGGACAAGAGGGAATGACCATGAGTTGCACCAGGGGAGGTTTAACTTAGCTATTAGGAATAGCTATTAGGAAACATTTCTTCCACAATAAGGTTGCAAGTCTTAGAACAGGCTGCATGGGGAAAATGCTGTAACTGCCACTCCTGGAGATATTTAAAACACATGCAGATGTGGCCCTCAGTGGCATGGTTTAAAAGAGGATTTGGCAGTGTTAGGTTAATGGCTGGACTTGATAGTCCAGACTTGATAGATAGGTGTTTTCCAAGTTAAACAATTTTACAATTCTATGAGTTATAAGCTTTACACTGCCTCACGAGGAAGAAAATTTAAAAGCCAAAGTATAATCTTTTAAGCTTCATTAAATTGAATTCACCAGAAAAATAGAGATGGGCAAATAGAGGGAGACTTTCCAGGGCGCTTTTCCTTCCTTTGCAATATAGTTTCCATTTCCACTGTAGCATCAGCTAGAAAGCCTTCTTCTGCACATTTGTTTCTTCTGTTCCTCTCAAAAATATATGTGGGAGACAAGCCTATCAATATCACAAAAAAAAAATGTACTCAATGTGCAAGTAATTCCACAAAGTACAAGCTGCAAGTTCTTGTTCATATGAAGCTGTTGCCAAAGCTCTAGTAATTACTGAAAGGCAGAATAAGAAAGATGGTATCCATTTAATAAGCAAGATTACAGCCTTTAGAGTGTATTCGATTATCTTTACACAACTGTTAATCTTTTTGATGTTACAGCATCTGTGATTAAAGTTATAGGTGCTAATGAAGTGTGGCCTTATTTAATACTTTTCGTGTGACAAGCAGAGGCTTATGATGGATGCTGCTATTACACTCAGAGTGGGTAAATCTGCCATCAGTTGTGTAGCACCCAGATTACCTGAGCACATGAAGTCACTGTGCAGGGATGCTTGTCTCATCTTCCTGTTGACAGCACCCCTGAGAAAGGTGGCAGCTCTCAGAGCAAAATATCAAGGATGAGGAGAGAGGAAGGAACACAACCATTTGATATTAACACAGTATTAAAGGTTCTAGAAATTCTGACAGCTGGTGCCAGACATAAAAGCACTAACGAAAAAAAAAAAAATAATCTATATATATATCCACAGACCTTGTTTGTTATATGTTTCCAGCACTTTCACTTTGGCCTGGGGGCATGAGGAATATTGGTACTTTACCCTGGAGCATAGCCACAAACCCCACTGAAACATCAGTACAATCAGTATGATGACATTAACTGCAGAAACAGCCGGACTGCAGAGTTACACAATGTTTGCAGGTGTATACATAATTGCACTTTCATTATACCTTATTAGAAGTAATTCCACATCAGTCAACAGGAGTCATATGTTCCCAGCCACAATCAAAGCTGTAGGTCATAAAAACATATCAGAGTGGATAATTAGTACCATTGAGTTTGGGGAGTGAGTTCATCCAAATGGACAAAATATTCCATATCTGCTTAGGAAGGCAAGCATCTGTGAGCATTGACCTTCCTCCAAGTACCTAAGGAATTATTTGCCTTTATTTTTATACGCCCTAAATGTTCTTTCTTATTTGTTCTAAGTGTTTGCCCACTGTAATAGTCAGAAATTGTTCATCCAAAAAAAAAAAAAGTTACAAAATCTGCATGCATCAAAAATTGAATTTCAGAGTTTTACTGGTTAGGCTCTCTCCTGTATAAGTGCTCAGTAAAATCCTGACTGTATGCGACAAAACAAAATGCAGAACCTTTGTAGAAGGTGCAATCTATGTGGAATGATTTCCAAGCAAAAATAAATAAGTACTAATTGCTTTAAATTAGTACAGTCTACAGTCCATCTGGAAATATCACCTGAAAGAATTCACCACAGGTGAAAAGTTTTCTTTCATGAAAACCCAGAAACTCCATTCTTTTTAAGACTTAGGAGTAATCAAGTGCAATAAAATATCTTTATTTCCTTAGAACCCACTACCTGAATATGGTTACTGTTGTATTTGATCAAAGGACTTTCATTCCTGATTGTCTTTAACAGACTTCTGACATTGGATTTTTCTCTCCTATTGTTTTCAAAATCTGATCTTCATTCCTGAAAACCAGGAAGTCAACAGCCTTTTGAAATCATTTGTCTCTGAAACAGGAAGCTTTATGAATTTTTAAACTTTACTGCCTAGCGTACATGTGAGGATCTCATTCTAACTAATTCCGCAGGTCTGAATTAATACATCAATGTCTGACATGATTGCATTCTCACCTGAAAGGCTGATTGTATCTGCAAGAGCGCTGTCACATATTGCAGGAACTAATTAAAGACTGCACAACTTCATTAGTTCTGTCACAAACCTCTGGTTTGATTAAATATGCTGTGATAATATCAGTGTTAGAGGGTGGATTTGGAGAGAAAGATAACTTACATAGGTGAGAGCTTCTACACCTATTGTAACACCTGAATGAAAACATTATAGCTAAGTTGTGCTCCTAAATAATTGGGTGTTTTTAAAATCACAGGCATTAAGAAAAGAAAGTATTTTATGTAATCTTTTAGTAAACAACCAATTGATAAAATACACTTTTTTAAAATACAGTTTCAAATACTTTAAAATACTTTATTTTTTTTAAATATTTTTTTAAATAAAATACACTTTTATTCTTGGATGCAAAATGCTGAAGAATTTTTCTCCTCTTTCTCTTTTCTCGTCTTATTTTACTGTTAAGTTTTATTTTGAGACAAGCATATGTGTAAAAATAAAAGGTAACACACATTAGGCACAGGTGTTACAGTGACATCAAAGATTACAGAATTAACTCAGGAGCTGGATTTCATGGTCCCTTGTGGGTTTCTTCCAACTCCGGTTATTCCAAGATTACATGAACCCTGCTCAAAAATTAAGCAAGATCCCAGTATGGAAAATGCCTGTAATTCCTAATATTCCACAAAAAATATTTTTAGCTTTCTATAACTTCTGAAAGTTTCTTTGTTACAAAATACTGTTTTCCAAATCCTCAGTTTCCAGAGCACTTCCACAGCCAAACAGAGTAAAATGTTTCAAGGGTCTTTAACTGCTTCAAGCATTTTTTGGGAAACTCAGAAACTGGGCCAGGCAAAGTGATTAGAGCTCTCCAAAACTCATAGTGACTTCCAGAAAGCAACCAGCAGAGCTCACGAGCTTTGGTTTGAAAGAGGAAGAGATGAAATTATCAAAAGATACAGATTTCTCAAAAGTATTGAAACAGATTATCTCTGCCAACCTGCTGATGTAAAATCAAGAGCCAGCATATGCCAAAGGGCAGGGGAGGACCAGGTGAGTAACTGTGATGGTCCAAAAAAGTCTGGAAGGGCATTAAGAATCTATCACACAGACCATCTTCACAAAAGCATACAATTAAGCCCATTGCATGTATCTGGAAGGTTGTTTAACTGCCCATGCAGTTTTAGGGGGAGAGAGATATGTTCACCTTCATGGCTTCCCCTTTCCTCCTGAAGCTGTTGCTACTTTAATGCTCTTGGATTTTCAATTTCTCCTTAAATAGAAGCTATGGTGCTTTAAAATCATTGATTATCCCTCTCCATAGATCCTTAGCATGTTCCGAAATCTTCCATTACTCTGTACAGAGTGGAGACTCCCCTCACATTACACTGTTCTTCTTCCTCTGTGGCCGTATGGATGGATATCCTTGCTCCCACCTCCCTGCTTGGTGATGTTCAAAGGGGAAAATTATGCTCAATTTCTATGTCTAGACAGAAAGTTTTGCTTTCAAAACTGTAATTCTATTTTAAAAGTTTGAAATTACTAGCCAATGAACTGATCTAGCTGTATAAATAAAAATTAGGAAGTAGTTATTCAACACCATCAGCACCCATACCAAAAGCTGCTCTTATAGAACAGAAAATTCTGGTATCTGCTGTTCAGTTAATTTACTGTTTTGATTTTCCTCAACACTTCTGAATCCAATAGAAACTATGTAAATGCTTTTAAATTGTTAAGAGGTATTAAAAGTTTTTTGTCTTTACATAGGTTGTCAGAATTTTCACAAGAAGCTTGAACTGGAAAGAAAGCTTTAAAAAGAATATTTTTCAATGCATTATTAAAGGTCACTCAATTGGATTTCACATATAGTGGGATTACTAGAATGATTATTTCTGAGTTAAATGAACAAGTAATTCTCAAGAAAAATCATCAGTGGGCTGCTGCATGTAACTTTACTTTGTCTTAGGTGTTTTGCCTTTGAAGTTAAACTGCTTACCACAATTATACTTTAAGGATCTTAGAATGATTATTCATGGATCTTTGCTATTATGTCAGTGAATCATCAAAGGAAAAAAGGTTAGATTGATTTCTTCAAAAAATGAGGATTTGTCAAAGACGATTTTCAGAATAAAAGGAAAAGTGCAATTCTTAGTTTGTAATGAAGCAAAGGTATTGAAAAACACACAGATAATTATGTTCTAACATAAGACTTCTTTTATGTGTGAAGAAAAACGTTATAAAAGCATTGCATAGGGAACTAAATACATTAACCACATAATTCTTTTTGATAGGATTTGTCCAGATTTCTTCTTGTGTACTGCAATGGAAGTTCACTCTCACAGGACCCAGCTCAAAGGCTTTTTACTAAAGACAGTACTGCATCAGGTGGAAAATGCAAAATGAAGAAATAGGCTTCAGCTGCATCAAAGAGAACATGAATTCTGCTGTCTTTAATAGATGAAAGGGAAAAGCATTATTGCAGTACAACATCCTGTTCTTCCTAATTATTGTCATTGCATGAGAAGTGCACTACACTGTGCAACCCCTCTTAATGTAGAAAGATCTCTTAGGTATTCTCTACATAATTATACAATAATTAAAATAGAACCAAGGACTATCAGATTCTGCAAAAGAGTTTTTCAACAATTTCTGTGAATCCCATTATAATGAGTTCTGAGTAAAAAAAAGTGAGCATCTGTTTTGTACTTTCTAATCTTATGTTCTTTCTGAAAAATCAGGGATTATCAAATCAATTTATTTGACCAGGTTGAAACACAGATAGAATTGAAACTTCTGATGTTACAAAGGCATTTACACTCAAACTGTTGTTTAGTACTAAAGCAAGACTAAAAGCTACATTGGGGACTGTATCACTTGGTCCAAAAGAAGTATAGAAAGAGGTATTGGGAATTACAATATTGTAAATACTGTGAAATCTAATAAATATGTCTCAATTATCTGAATATGAAAAAGTATGTGAATTGAAATCCTGCATTTTTACTAGGAGGGACACTGTTACACCAGAAGAAAAATGTTCTTGTCCATAGAGTTGTCTCTTGTACACCTCTGTGTGCTCTTTTCACTGTTAAAAAGTCACAAGGAAGATTTAAAAGTGCTCCTGATTTAGCTGAGCAATCCTTGGGGTATTCTACATTGGATATCCATATCGCATGAAGTGTCAGGGGGCTTCCCAGGCACCCAGTGTTGAAGACTTTTGGGAAAAAACAGACCAAAATGAAATAACTAAATAAATAAAACAAAAGGTTCTTTGGAGATAGTGTCAGCAGAAATAGCTTGTAGAAGAAGGTCACTGGCCATCCCAATAGAAGTATGTTTATGAGTTTAATTTGCCAGGTAAAGCATTCTGGTCACGTAGAATATTCCATGAGGAATGGTGAGGGCTTTGTGTGAAGCTTTTTGAAGGGACCAGAGAAAGGAGAACATAGTCCTGCCATTGACCACGCAAATAAATATTTTTACAGCTGCTTGGAAGGTTAGAACTGTCAGCTGTCATTCAGAGAGCAAGATGCACAAACATCTTTGATGTATTTAATCTCAGCCATAAGATCTTAATCTAGCTATGCAAAATAAAAGAATGTGGTAGCAGAAACTGAGAAGCTTGGCTAATGGAAACTGAGGAAAAGCAGATTAAAGGGATAGCAGAAGATTTCAAGGCCTGTTTACAGCACAAAGAGTTTCTAACATCTTCAATGCAAGCAAAAGAGGCATTGTGCTTTCTGGTACCTTCTCCTTCCTGTAATGAGAAATATAGTACAGAAATCTATGAGTAGGTGAGACCTTCTTCACTTTGGGTAGTTGGTTATGTAATCTGTGAGGACCAACTTTATTCTTGGCACCCCTTCTGTTGCCGACAGCCATTTGAGATGAGATAAGTCAAGACAAACAGTAAAGGAGATGTCAATGATGTGGTACTTCGTTATCTAAATTGCTTATATTTCCAGGCTTCAACTCCTCTAAATTAGTCCTGGTATCTTCAGAAAAAAAAATTTTTCATGAGTTTCAACCTCCCCAAAGTAGTGATATTTCCACAAGTAAAAGGTCATGCCACCTGTCAGAAAAATACATTTTAGTCTACTTAGTATTTAAAGAGCAAAGAAGAGCTATGCTGTCTGAAATTTCACAGTGACAATTGTTCCATGATCCAGTCATTTTGATATGGCTTACAGATGTTATTTAAACTGCTTCAAGAGAAACCAGCTGATAGACAAAGAAGGTCCAATTCTCATTTCTGAGGATAAAAAAAATTCTTCTGGCTTTGATTGCGCACAGGTAGCTTACTGGGAAACTTGTCAAATATTTCTTATGCTGACAGGGAAGAGATTGCATTCACCACTTAAACTTGGTTCATTTCCTGAGATCACCTCTCAAAACTCATTTTATCAGCTATGGGACCATTTTCAGAAGGCAAATTTTCATTTTTTTGGTACCTCACCTATTTATTCTAGGTTCGCTGATAAAAACTGTTCTATCTCAATTCACTTTTCTTGTAAAGTTCATTGAAGTTCACAATGAATTAGACAGATTCATAATTAATACTTCCTATGAATTAACTTACCCTCAAAGACCAGCCTCATAGAGTGTAAGAAATTGACACCATAATTGAAAAATCATAATTTACAGGAAAAATTCCTAATCATAGACAGTCACTAATCTGAAAAAGAAATGAGCCTATACAGACTTTGGTAACTTTTAATGGCTTTTTAATACTTAGAATATTATGGTCTATCCACTGACTAAGGTAATTGTATCTGGAAAACGTTAGGTAGGATTCTTACATAATGTAGTTCATCTAAAGTGCTTTCTTATAACTTCCTGAGTGAATTTTACACATTGCATTTGAATACAATACTGCTCTTCATTTCTTTTTCTTAGGTTATTGTCACAAATCCAAAAGAAAAATTGTGGGTGTTCATCACAGACTTTTTCCTTTCAGTGTGTCCTTTTCTAGCCTAAACAGTTTTGCAATGACTCCTCTTTGAATTCAGTGCACATTCAAATGAGAAAATAAAGTTTGAGCATAGATTTATTTTATATTCATTTTAATTCCCATTTCATGTGCTTTTCACAGCTGTTCATTTTATTGAGTTGCTTTTCCAAATGAAAACTCCAGCTGCTTCAGCCTCACAAACCATATAATACATGTTGTGTAAGCCTGTTTCAGTAGACTGTTCCAGAGACTCAATGGTTATTGTTTTCCTCATCTTCCACCTCTAGCCAGAAAATCTAGTGGTTAGGTTTCAGTTGCAAATGCAATCTTTGGAAGTCCCAGCAGTTTCTTACTTACATTCCTTAGAAAATGAAAGAGAATCACATAATCATAGATTATTCTCAATTGCAAGGTAGTCACAAGGATCATCAAATTGAACTCCTGGCCCTGCACAGCCCCATCTCTGAGTCACACAACATGAAAGGTTTCTTCAATTCTGTCAGGTTTGGTGCTGTGACCACTTCCCTGGAGAGCCTGTTCCAGAGCCCAGACACACTCTGGGTGAAGAACTTTTTGTTAATATCCAACCTAAACCTTCTCTGACACAATTTCAGTCCATTCTCTTGGGTCTTATCATGGCCACCACAAAGAGACGAGTGCTTGCCCTTCCCCTTCTCCCAACATGAAGTTGTAGACTATGATGAGGTGTTCTTTCAGTCTCCTCCAGGATGAACGGATCAAGTGACCTCAGCTGCTCCTCATCTAGCTTCCCCTCAAGGCCCTTCACCATCTTCCTGGCCCTCCTTTGGATGCTCTCCAATAGCCTAACATCTTTCTTATTTTGTGGTGCCCAAAACTGCCCACAGGACTCAAGGTGAGGCTGCCCCAGTGCAGAGCAGAGCAGAGCAGGACAATCCCCTCCCTTGCACAGCTGACAATGCTGTGCCTGATGCCCCCCAGGACACGGGTGGCCCTCCTGGCTGCCAGGGCACTGCTGACTCAGGTTCAACTTGTCATCAACCAGGACCCCCAGGGCGCTTTTCACAGCACAGCTTTCCAGCATCTCATAGCTTACTTTCTTTATTCTCCTCAGTAATTTTTAGGTTATGGGACTACTTTAAAGAAAATTCAGCGTGTTTCCAGCTGAGCCAGTTTCCATATGCCTAAGGCAAATAGGTATACAGGCTGAGAAGAGAAACGCTTTGGCCACACCATTAATTCAACTCTTTTCAGACATCAAAGAATCCATGTTCATGCACAGCCTTGAGACACAGTCCTTTAGGATGAGTTATTGATTCTGATGCCGAAGTACTTTTACATATAATTAGCCCTGTAACTCAATGAATTGCCTAGCTTCTGGCCATTGCCAGTCAATGTGACAGGGGCAAATGTGCCTCTGTTTGCAGGAAACCTGATGTTTAACATTCCCATGACACAGTTCATTATGCAAGAGGTCTCCATTTACCTTAGAGAGTCTCAGCTCCACAGTCTAGCTATAGTTTTCCTTGGAATAGCTTTGGGACACCTAGGAATCAATACTTACTAACAACACAAGTAGGTCAGGCTCTGAATTCAGTTATCTATACCCGAAGTAGCAGATTATCTGCACAAAAATTGACTCCTGTTACATTTTTACTTAGTCTGCATACTTTTCCTTCTTGAGAAGCTCATGGAAGTCAAGTGGATTTTGTTTGTCTGCTGATAGCAACATCACTTGAGATATTGATGGGAAGTCTGTGCACCTGTCTCATATGCAGTGATCCTGCTCATTGCCACAGACACCACCAACCATGTGCCAATATTTCATATCTGCACTGCCGAGCAAACATCTCAAGGTACTTGCCAAAGGATGCTGCAAAGTCTGTTTAGTACTGCCAGTTCCCTGAATCTTGTCGTATTGTCATGACCCAGGACCATACGGCACAAATAAATCTAGTGTCACCAACTCAGTAACATCTTTTGGAGCCCATGGGAAAGATTTTGAAACACTCCTGATATAAAATTCCAACAATACAGCAGTGAGACTTGTTCTGCCTCATCAAGTTCAAAACAGCACAGCTTTTCAACTACTTGATGGCTGAATGAAGAAAAGAAACTGCAAAAGCAGCTCTTTGGAGTGGTACTGTCCAACAGCCATGCTAATACTCCAGAAAGGATAAATTTCCAAATCTAATCCTTTATGGGACGGATCTGTACCTAGTTCATGCTGAAAGAAGCATCTGGATCTATTTCAAATTTTGCAGAATTTCGTAGCAAACTGCAAATGGATCCTTGGGTTTCTGCTTTCAACACTATTTTTCTGTTTGCCTCCTAAAACCCCAAACTCTAAGCAATGGTTTGGTGTCTAATCCTTAGTATCCTGCATTAGTTTTTTCAGTAGAATCTGTTTTTTTATCACAAAACATGGGATGGGATGAATGAAAAGAAAAGCTGCCTCTTGTTTTTCAAAATTTATAATTTAGCTTTGTGAATGCTAAGAAGGTAGCTAGGGACACAGAAACCAGGACAATTATACTATTTTGTTCCTCATTCTATTTTCTTTTTCTTTTTAGTGTTTTCTTTTATATGCAATTCAACAGATTTTAACTTCAGCTTTCATTTTTACTAAGCAATACCACATATTTCAGCTTCAACTATTTCTATTTATTTTTACATATAAAGATGCTGTAGTTCAGAAGCAATGTTTTACTGAGAAATTGTTCTGCTGTTAAAAAAAAATAAAAACGTGTGTGATTAAATCAATACTGCTATGTTTCCAAACAATAAAAATTTAAAGAACTAGTTTTATTACACAAAAAGGTTCCTCCAGGCTCACTGAAAAACAATTATACCATTATATATCAAACACATTAGCAACACAACTGCTGAACACAGAATTAATTTATTAAATTAAGTAAATATTTGAAAAATTCTTTCCAGTTTTTTGGGGTTTTTTAATACTGAGAAAGACTGTTTCCAAGGGCTTACACTTATACCACCAGCTCTGATCACTGTCTATTCACCATGATTTTCCACAAAAGACCCAGTCCCATAAGGTCTTGGAGCTTTCAAATTCTGCTGCTTCAGTAAATATCTGCAGTCCTTCAAAGGTGATCAGCTCTTTCTTGAGATAGAAGTACAGTATAGACATGTGAATTATTTAATGAGTTATAATGCAGCAATTTTATTTGAAATGTTCTTCAATTCCCTCCAGGCTACCTCGTTTCTATTGCAATATGATAACTAATCCTATATTTATTGCTTGTGAGCTCAAGTTCAAAGCTAAGAGACTGGGCAATTTCTCATAAGAAAAAATGCAAAAGAAAAAGCAGATTCATACTAACAGCCACTATTAGAGCCATGAGTCCCAGACTTCTCCCATCTTTAAAACATTTGATAATAAACTCCCTCAATTTGGTTGGGTGTTGATAGTTTTCTATCCATAGTAGGCCAGTTTTTACCCTTAGCCTTCAAGATTCCCATGCAAACCATTAATACTTACAATTAAAACTTTAAAGTAATTCTTTCCAGAAATTACAGTTTACAGAGAAAATAAATTTATTTCAAAAGTGTTATCAAGAGTCTGTCTAGTAAATTGCAAAGCCCAGAAGGTGCTGCTATAATACAGCTCAAATGCCCACCTGCTGAACAGGGTGAGAATTCTGTTATGCTCTTTGCTTATGATTTTCTCTATAACCTCATCATTGATGTCTTGATGCAACTTTCTGAAGAAAAAGAGAGAAATCATTATGCTATTCATGGTGAATAGTTACCTGTTTGTAAGAAACGTTTGTGACTGCTATAGATTTTTTTCTTCACATGTTCCAAATTCAATACAATTCTGCTTCCCTTCATTGGTCATCTGCATTGCTGTGGTGGTGATTAAATGTTATTATATACTTTACGTGTCTTTCCCCCTCGGGCAACTAAATTTCAAAATGCAGAGTCTAAGTACTCCTACAACAGATATTTTTGTCAATCTATAATACCAACTGTAGAGTAAATTAGATAGAGCTCCCCTGCTTCAGTATTGTCTCATACCTAAGACTCAGGTGGTGGTGATGGGCTGGTTTTGTGCTCATTTGAAATAAGCAGGAACTGAAATGTTGAATACTGTACTGTATGATACATAATAAAACCAATCCATACAAGTGGCTGAAAATGTGAAGGGAAGTTTTAGTGGAGAAGATGAAGGCAGTAACATTTTGTATTCCTGCAGGAAAAACTATTTCTGTGACAGTTATTTAAAAAAAAAAAAATAAAATTTTTTTTTAAAAAACCCTTTGATTTTTTCTCTTCTCTGTCAGAAAGCTTGGCTCTATATTTCTAAACCAGCACTTTCCCAAGAATCTCCCTACCAACTTCAACCAAAAAAAAAAAAAAAAGCTGGGACAACCCCAGATTACCTTAGGTACACCCAATTTACATTTTACAGCTTGGTCTGGGACAGATTTTTATTCAAATAAACATGCAATAAATAAATAACTGCAGATTAATCCTAGAGTGACTCTCACTCAGAGAGATTAATGAAACCAGTAAACTAAAAATGATAGCACCAATACTTAATAGTAAAAATAATCTCACTATTTCAGGCCACAGCTCACACAATCTGCTAAAGTACTTTCTGGAAGTCTCCATCATCACAGCCAAAAAACTCAAATTCAAAAGCAGAATGTGAAAAAGAGAAAAAACCCTCGGACCTTGGGAGAAGCTCTTGTAACCCCACAACTGACTTTTTTCCTACCTAGCTCCATTCACCACAACTCCTGCTGAATGAACCACTTCAACAATGACTTTGCATGTTCCCCTGGGTCTGTCAATTTCTCTGGGCCAGCGCTCCTCCTTCCAACGCTGCTGCATCTTACAGGAGCTGGAGAGCCAGGGAAGCTGTTTTCTGGTGCTCAGAGACAACACAGGAGCACCCAGGATGGTGACAAACTGATCACGGGGAGGAAAATAACAGCCTGTGGTTTTCTTACCAAGTCCTGAGATCACAGATTTTCTGTTATACCTCTATTTCTGGAAATTCATTACATTTCTGGTCTTCCTACTTAGTCTCTTGGAGAATCTTCAGTATAGAAAGCTATAGCTCATTTCCTTTCCAAGCCATAACTCCTCATTCTTTCATCCTTCTTTCAGGACTTACCCTTCACTGCCAGCTAAAGTGTTCCTGGTCCACCTTGGCTTGCAAAGTAGGCATGCCCTAACTCTGTAATGCATTTGGCAAATGCACAACAGAAGCCCAACCTCCATCTCCATAGTTTCCTTGGATAAGCCAGGTAACCAAACTCTCATTGACTGTAGCACTTAGAAGGCTTGTTCTGCTTAGAACCTAGCTCACAGAAGTGGCAAGGGGTGGAATGTGCTGGTCTCAGTTAGAACCTAGCCCACAGAAGTAACTGACCAATCAGAAAAGTGTACACCCCTGTGCATACACATTTTAAAAATCAAGAACCCAGAAAGGCGAAGCCCGAGGTAACAGCTCTGCCGCCCCCGGGCTGGGCCGGCCCCCGCCACATGGCTGAGCCCGGACTGGCCCGGCCGAGTTTTTTTTTTCCTTGCACACCTCAAGCCAGGTCCACATGGCTGAGAGGGCCCGAGGCCCTGGCATGGCCGAGAAGCCCTGAGCTGCTCTGCATGAGCAGGGAGCAGCAGGAGGCTCCGAGCTCCGGCATGAAGCAGTGGGAGGCCCCGACCTCCGGGCATGGAGTGGCAGGAGGGCCCGCACTGGCTGAGCTGAGTTTGGTTTCTCTTTGTATTCCTGCAAAGGCCTAGGACTAAAAATGCTACTTCTATTGAACATTACTGAGCAAGGGGAAGGAATGGACTACCGCAGCCACACGCTAGCTGTTCCTCCCAGTTTAGCTCTCATAACAATTATAAGCAGAGACTGCAAAGCAGCCCAGTAACATGGGCAAAGACTGGCAGCAGTTTGCAAACTGAAAATAATCTGGGCTCAGCCTAGATGCTGCANTTTTGGAGCTATTGGAACAGAGAGAGAGAGAGATGAAGTAATAAAATCCCCATTGGCCTGAGAGAGGGGGGCAGCATCCTTGTTCCTAGAGATGAAAATGGGCAGATGATGTTGAATTTTTGCATTTGAACATTCATCCTTAAAATATAGTACCCCATGCATTTAATGTGGCCCAGGAGCGCAGCTTTGAGAGAGCTGTGAGATGGGAAGGCTTTTTGCAAGTGCAGATTTTCTTCCAGGCAGATGCACTTGTTGAGATTGCACCCCAAGAAAGACGAGAAACTAAGTCTTTCTAGGGGAGTCTCCATGGCTTTGCTAGTGAGAAGCTCCTCTTGAGTAGATTGAAAGATTGTTTTAAGAGTGAGATATCTTTAAGTTTTGTCCTCTACATTGTTGCGTTGGTGGGAAAAGAAAAAAGAGTGTTAAAGGGGAAGAGAAGTGATTTAAAGGTTCCATTCTGATTTCTATAAACCAGTTTAATTTGTCAATAAATGTTTTCTTGGTTCTTCTGAAGTTTTGGGCCTGTTTTGCTCTTTCTCCTGGTCCTATCTCACAGCAAGAGATAAGAAAGTAGCTCTGGCAAGTGCATAGATATACTACTAAAACCTGAACAATGGTCAATAGCCTGGGGGCCTCCTTTGAGCTCCAGGCTGTCCCTCCAATAGGATGGTGTCATCTTTTCACAAGTGAACAGTGACATCCCATTAGTGCAGAGGCAGAAACACTCATAGGAGAGTCCTTTTCTGTAGATGAAGTAAATGAAGCATGGCCTCTAGCACTTCAGTCCTGGAGGCAGAAGAGCACTGGCAGACAGACCTCACAGAGCACTGGTACACTGTTGGCAGGGCCAGTGCTGCCCTGGCTCTTCTAGGATACCCACAGGGGATCCTGAGGAGATCCAGGGTGCAGAGGGCACTGTAGTAGCATTGGCACAGCTGTGAAGGTACAGAGAGATTCACGGGGTTTGTACGAGTCAGACATGAAAGAAATGTTAAAAACATCTATATCTATATATTCATATTTCACTGTCGGTGTCTATCTAGCCCAAACTCATTAAAACAATCAGGATGACAACAAAGTCATTTTTATATTCAGTTCATACCTGAATGAATCTTCCCCAGACATGACAGTAGAATGTAGCACCAAGGAGAAGGCAAGGGAACAGCTAGAAAATCTCACATCTACTGTCCTCCAGAATTCTGCCTCTCCACCCCAGATAAAAGCCAAAGTGCTGCAGGCATAAAGGTATTTCCTCTTTTTTTTTTTTCCCTACGCCACTCCAAATCAAATACATTTCACTCTGAAAAGGAAATATAGACTGGACAGAAAAATGTTGAAGTCTTCCAGGCCTTTTTGGCACAACTAGGCTTACTAAAAAATGCAGAAGCCTAGGGGTGCTGACTGGAACATGGCCAGCTGTTGAATTCATGTGCTTCTGATATCTGTGAGTGGATCATTACAGTTCAAAAACACTGACTCATTTGAGAAGGGTCCATTCATTCTTACCTCTACTTGTCAGAGATTTGTCTCTGACATATTAAAGGCCTCAAAACCAAATGGCCATACATGAAGTTTTAATTTTGGTTCAGATAAGTGAAGTATGGATTCTTCAACAATTCCTAGTTATTTTACTTACTGTGGGGTGTAAGTACATGGCTCTTCATTTCCTTTAAAGTGGTATAAAGCCATTTTAAAACCCTTACACATGACACCAGGTTCTAATATGAACTGATATCAGACATGCATCATAAGGCTGCCTTTAACTCAGAATTGCACATAAAATTAATAAAAATACAACAAGGTAAGGAATTTGACATCTCTTACTTACTCTGATTTTTATGTCCTAGTGTAGGATAGGTATTTGTCCTGGGATTTTCAGATTCCTGCCATCCTGGCCAAAGTAGTAGTTCTATATATATACTCTGTATATATATTTTAGTCCTCAAGTTCTGAAAGCAAAAAATTTCTTGGAGACAAAACAGAGGGCATTTAAAGAAAGGCAAACAATGTAACCTTAGACACAAAGCTTGATGCTTTATGTTCTGCCTGTGCTATGATGTACTTCTCTGCTACAGTTTGACTTTTCATAAGTCTGGAAGAACTCAGTCACTCAGAACTCATGTGCCTATATACAAGAAAAAAATAGCAGCACATGGTTTGAAACATGGGGTTTGTGCAGTTTTTATTTTTCTGGAGGGAATTCAATGTCATGATAGAGGGAGGAAATATCTGCAATAATTTGAGAAATAAATTTTCATGTGACTTCTCTTAATTTTTCTCTTTATTCCTTAAGAACAAAATGCATGATCCTCACACAATGTAATTGCATTTTAGGATCAAAATTCCCCTATTCTTTTTTAAACAAAGAAATATTAATGCTTTGAGAATATGGTGAGAGCAACAGTGGCAGGTAAGAAGGAATAAATGGTTTGTGGGGGAAGGCTGCATATTTCAATTACAAAGTCCTTTCATTCTTTAAGGACATGATGTTCTTCTTGGGCTGGACCGGTGGAAGAGAAAGAAGCAAGAAGATTTCTTCTTATATTTAGTTAGGTGCTAGTTTCTATGGAGACAAGTTTTCCAGTCATTTTTATTTGCAGGCATTAATAGCATAAACAATACAGAGCAGCAAGGGTTTAACCCTGGATTGAACCCCATATTGAGCACATTCTGTAGGGAGAAAAATGAATGTCTAAATTGGATACAAGAGCCATTATAGAATCTCGTTAACATTCAATCTTGTTAACTGGACTCTGGCAGTACAAAGCAAAAATCCTGAAGAGTCACGTATTTTCATACCCTGTATCTTTTTTTCCAACATGTTTTGTACAGGAACCTGAGAGGGCAGCATCATCTGCCCTCTGGCTGTCCCTGTGCAGCTGTTGACACACATTGCTGTGCATTAATTACCTACCTCTGCTGTCACTGGCACCCACAGAGAGCCTGGTGGTTCCCAAGCCTAAGGCTGTGACTGGCCATGCCAGGAGATGTGAGAGCAATGAAATAAGCTACCTTTTTTGTGCAATTTAAGTAATTTGACATGAATACAAAGACCCATATAATTTAGGTGAATTTCAGTGATCAAAAAGGGGAAAAAAAGAGCAGCTACTTACAAGTATCAGGAATCCAATTTCTCTGAGAAGATTTTTTCAGAGTTTCCTTTCTCCCTTCCCTGCACATAATTTGACTTATATTATATTATTTCTAATTGAAAAAACAATTTACAGTGAACATTTAGCTATCCACATGTCTTTTATATATGCATATCAGAATATTATTCTTGAGTTTTCAGGGGTTGGGGGAAGGAAGAGCTGTTACTGTTCAAACACTGAATTGCTCAGTGGCATTATACAACAATACTTAATACCTGAAACTTCAATTTCATTATTTATCTGTTTACTTACATGGAGGAATCAATCTTTAAAAGAAGAAGAATCTCCATGGATGCTGAAAGAAGAGATGTTAACTAAATATTTTTAAAATCATTCATAATATAGGAAGATTGCCCAATTAATATATGAAGATTGCTTAATTAAACTTAATTTGCCTGTTTTAGCTTTGACGGATACTAGTTATTAAATAAGCAGGTATGCACTTTTTTTCCATTTTTCCAAAAATATGACACAACCATGATGGCCATAATCTGAAACGCAGAAGTATTATATAGAGGAATTTGATACTCAGAGATTAAAATATTCTCCAAGTATTAAAAAAACACATACAAGTGCATTGCCATAAGCACTAGTTTTGCACAGCAGCCCTTTCCTCAGCAGAGCCATTAAAAACACCTCTCTCTCTTGCTGTTGAGGTTTTTTTTTTTCCTACCTAGCAATCCACTTCCATAAAACCTGGAGCAGCTTTATATCTCTGAGGCCGCCCTGCAACATTTGAATGAACCTGAGCAGAAGGTGACTGAGGCTGAAGAGCAGACTTGCAGATGAAAAGGCATCACGTAAAATTCATGTCCTCAAAAAAGTGACTGCTAAATAATTGGAATAGACTCTTTTCCCTCACAGTTTACCAGCCTGAAGCCCTCAGTCATAGAATGTGATACAGAGATAATGTATATTAGGGAGTTAGTTTACTGCTTGTATAATTTCTGGGCATGTATCAGTTAGTTATTTCCTTTCCTCCCTTCACACAGAAGCTCTTTGATCATTGGCATACCCGTATGATCTAACCTACACAGCTGATTTCACTTTATAGCTGAATGCCATCAAGTTGCTTAAGGTTAAACAAAAACCAAACAAATAAACAGCATTTCTGCATTTTTTGTAAATAACTACATAGCTATTAGGACTTAAACTGGAAGTTAAAGAAAGTAATATTACCAAAACTTCTGAATAAGAAAACTGTAAATGAGAGGGATTCAAGGAAGAAATGTGTTGTCAGCTTGGAAGATGAGGATCAGTAAAACCAAGAAATACAAAAGTCAGTGCAGAAAAGATGGCAGAAAGTGCAGCAGGATTTTGAAAAACCTGAGGAAAGGAAACTGCCAGGTGAAAGCTGGGTGAGGAGAAGAAGGAGGAGGAAGAAGAGAGAGCTGACCTTTGTCAAGTGTGTGCAGAAGTTCAGGAAAAGGCCATAGGGTGCAAAACTTATGCCAGGCCAGTTTTTCCCAGGGACAAGTGAGTTTTTGGGGCACTGGGTGCATACAGGAAGGACACCCATGCTGGCCACATGCAACTTGTGGCCAAGTCTCAATGCAGTGGTGGCTGCCCTGTGCAGGACTGGACAGTGCTCAGTAAGACAAGGGGAAAAGATGGAAATAATAAAAAAAAGAGTTGGGGAAATGGCACAGCTGAGCTGATGGTGATGAACAGCATAACAGTAAGATGGTGGAGGCTGAACAAAACAACTTGAGGCATGAATGACCTTAGAGAAGTAAAAATTCACTGAAAAAGTGGAAGAGTGGGAGGGTAGAAAATGGACTGCAAGGAAAGTGCAATACATTTGAGCATGTTTTTATAGCTCGAGGAATTGCTTCTATTTTGAAGAAAAATTTGGCATCTTCATTATGACATACCTCTTTCTATAGATATATAAATTCAGCTCTCCACTTGGAAAGACTTGCTGTGATGTAATTTGAAACCTTTTTAAAATCTATCATAAAATACAGCACAGCATCTATAGGCAATTAAAGAAGGAGCAGTAAGCCTTTTGCAAAGGACAAAACTCAGTGACAAAAGGAAGCAGTGTTCTGACTTTTCTGTTTTCCACAGTCATACATCTCCATGTCCCAAGCTAGCAAACTGTTGGCTCCCTGATGTGCCTGCAAGTCCTCTTTGAAAATAACATATATCCAGCATATTGCAGCTTTCCAAGACCTGTGGCAAAGCAATTAGGAAAGAAATTGGCCCATTATCGATTGCAAACTTAGCATGGTCTTAGGCAGTTACTTACAATGATTATACTGCTCCCTTTCTCCCCTCTAATTTTCCACTCGAGTAATCAAGAAATAAGTTTGGATTAAAGACAGAGTGTATTTGACAACTTTGTTACCCAGTTGCTGTGCTCAGGAATTCAAATGTATCTCATATGTCAGGGAAGATTTTGTTTCTGATGCTCTTCTTCTAGCAAACTTAGGTGGTGGCTTGATGTGACAGTCTCTGGTGGCTCCACAGAATACACTCTGGTCAAACTGATTTTCACAACAGTAAGCTGTCTTTTTTCCTTACTTGGAAAAACTCTCTTTCTTCCGTCACTGTTAAAACAGATACATGAGTAAAGAATTTCCAGGCTGATTTCAGCACTGGATGCTGTAAATGAGCAGGCAAACTGCAAAGAGTAGAGTAGTTACTGTTGCTGCTAACCTACTCTGTGTAAGACACAAACAAGGTATAAAATTCTGCATAAAGCATAATCTGTTATTATCAAGCAAATTAAAAGATAAGTAGCCCTTCTTCATCTCAATTAGTAGGAAAAGAATGCTAAAACTTTAGTGAACCTCTACACAGCTGGTCCAACTACGACTATGCTTCTGGACATGATCAGTATTACTAGAGTGCCTCTCAACTGGCAGTGCTTATGAAAGTGGAGATATTTATTTACCAGTCCTTAACATTTCCAGAATTCCTAGTATAATGAGGAAACCTTTTACCCTCCAATCTGAAAAACCACCATTTTCTGATGATTTGATCATCTCTGAAATGAAAAGCAGGGCTATGTTCATGCTCACAATCATTGTGTTTCACCATGACAAAGGGTATATCTGTTCACTGGCTCTAATTCAAAGAAACAGAGACATTGGCTTTTACCCAAACTGTAGAGAACATCACAAGATTTTGAGGAAGTCAATGCTTGTATCCAAACTGCATGGGATAAATATTTCTTGCAGTTGCTGAAGATCTGTAACCAATTACTCCAGCCTCACCAGCAGGAAATTCATCAGGGGAGGGCATTGAATAATATGTGTTTGCACATGCAAATAATGCAATGTAAAGGTCTGACAAGAATAATCTGGTCTTCAGACTTTAGCACCAGCTCTTCAGTGACTTGTAGCACACCCTAAAGCAATCTATACACTGCACCAACAGGGCCTGAGAGAAAAAGGTCAACTGGACAGAAATGGGCAGTCTCCACAGCACTTTTTGGTTTTGTTTTTTCTGATGAGGAGAGAATCTCTTCATTGACCTGCTATGGCTGACCCCCAAAGTACCTTAGAGCACGTGAACCAGCTGTTCTTGGTTGACCCCAGCCGGAGCAGCAGCCCACCCAAGACCACGGCCCCTCATGGGCAGGGGGACACAGGGGCTGCAGAGGAGCTGGCCTGTAGCAAACCTCTCTACTCTGCTCATTCGAGTCTCCAGCTGGCAACACCCGCTGCCTCCTGCTGTGCACTACAAGATAAATGGAGCCGACAGAACCCAGTCCCTATAGATCTCACAGATGTGTTAGGCCAGGGAAGAAGAGGGTCCTCAGCCCATAGCTGTACTCGGCATTAAAAACTGACACACCAAATGGAGAATGTAGTTAGTTGGGACAGGCATGTGTGAGTTCACATGGCTGCTTTATCAGTGTTGTTATTTTCTACTTTTGTCCTGGTTTATTCTACTTTTCAGTCAGCAGAAAATACAGCATTTGCCACCCCAAGAAGAGCTCCTGCCTGGAGAGTGCCTGCCTTCCCATAGAGTCAATGGCAGCAGAATAAGTTCCAGGGTCAGGCTATGGAAGCACTTGGAGAGATGGAAGAGGGAAGTTAATTCCTACATTGATTAGATGTCCTGTGCCTTTTTTTTCCTCTGGTGCAACCTGCTCTCATGCAAGGATGTGTATGACAACTCAAGTGTGAGTGTTTAACGGAGAGGAGGTCACTGGGAGGACGGGGGGTGGTGAAGGGGAAGGTGGAGCTGAAACAGAGTCACCAGATGTCACCAAGAGTCACCAGGAGTCTGGCATTCATGCATCAGATGTCAGAAGTCTCTGTCCTTTACTTCCAGCTTCAGACTGTCTCCAACTACAGCAAGCCTCTCAGTACAAGAAATAGGTGTTCTAACTGCCAAAAGCCAAAGTATTTTTTATCCTTCTTGTTTAGTGACCCATAGCATCACTTGGTCTCTGAGGGGAGAAAGAAGCTCTTCTGCAGAGAAAGGATTTCCTTTGGTGCAGCAGTCACAGCAACTCACAAAACTCAGCACTGCTCTAACTCCCAAATTTGGGGCCAAAAATTAGAAAAGCTCAGCTGGCAGGGTTGTGGAGTTATTTCTTCTCTTCTTCTACCATTATTAGTATTCAGTCTCTGTCTATCCAAGTCAAATCCAGCGGGCAGGATGAAATGTTGGTCTTTCTTCCAAATCAGTAAGTAAGGCACTCTCAGAGACGTGTGCATCACCTGCTGCCAGAGCCCGCGGACAGATCCCAGCACAGCAAAGCAGAGAGCTGAACAAAAGCTGCCATTTAACCCTGGTGCTATCCTTGAGGGCTTCCTCAATTCCTACAGATCTGCTTCATTTTGTCCCGCTGCAGACCACCCCCCC
>VWZN01001395.1:615944-667019 GCA_013396955.1 Regulus satrapa | reverse complement strand
CCCCAAATTAAACCTTTTTTCTCTTTCAGTTCCACAAACTGTTGTGACAGCAGTGGGAGGCTTGTAATACCGATATTTATTCTCTCCCAGCAATGTACACACAGAGTTTGCTTACTCAAGCATTGTACAAGAAGGGTCTAGCTCTGTCTACAATGCTGCAGCTGTACCAAAAGAAAGGAGATGTGGCTTGCTCACCCTTTGTGTGGGATGGCACAGCAGTGTTTGAAGAGGCCTGTGTTCTCTCTCAAATAATAGCACTGACAGCTTATTCAGAGTACTTGATAGGGACAGCATCAACAGAAGAGGATGCTCGTTCTGAACTTGCTAGTTCTGCTGGAACATGTATCTATCACTTTTTTTTTTTTTTTTTTCAGTTTCCTAATGGATGTTTTTCCCCATAATGTCACCAGAGACATTGTCTGAAGAAAAGAAGAAAGGAACCTGCAAATTTATCGCATGTACAACAACAACAACAACGAAAAGGCTAACAGCTTCCACATGACAATAAAAACAGCTCACTAATGTATTTGGCAAGAGGAACAGGACTGAAGGAAATAAAATCCATTTCCTCAGAGGAGATTAAACAGAACTGTGCTGCAGGTACATTTAAGCACAGTTAAGGTTTCAAGCACAGCTGTCAAAGCTTGAACATTGGCTGTTCCCCAGTGTCTGTGTCTTTACCTTCTCCTACAGTATCTGGACATTGCAGGTTCACTTCAAATTAAGCTGTTTCAAAGTAGCCATGATCCCTGAAATGTGAAAGTTTCTATTTAATGGCTTTTGGTTTTTCTCAGATTGGTTAAATAATAACATAGCCTAAGAAGGATTTTGTTTTTATTAAAATTACTTGGTTTTACTGGCGAGGACTCTAAAAGAAAAATGTAGTAAAATAAGAGATAAGCTCTGGTCCTGAAATGACCTAGGCATTTCTTAACTTTCTCACAGTTAATACTTCATAATCCCTTGACTGCTAGCTAATTTAATTTTTGTGCTAGGGAAAAAAAACAAAAACTGGAAATGAATGGTTCATTTTTTTGTTGAAGGGATTTTATTTTTTAATATCACTGGTGAAGACAATTGCTTGTAGTTGTTCTCAAATGGCAGAACTATATAATAGGACTTGAAATATTAATGTAAATTAATGGTCACACTTGCATTTACTCCTTTTGTCGGCAATATGAGTATGTGATTAAGCTATTATTTTCTATTATATTTCTTTTGAGCAGGGGAACATAATTTTTGAGAATATATTTCTTCAGTCTTCCCTGACAGAACAGATATATAATTTTTGGTAAATCTACAATTGCTCTTTGACCCAGACTTGAAAGACAGGATTTACTGGAATTTTTCTTACTTTAGGTTAAAATAACAACCCTTAGATGGAAAACTTTTAAAATGTATCAGAAATCACTGATAATTTTGTTATTTGTAGTTGTTACCCTTTTTATAAAATGTGTAACTTGATTGCTTGCAAACAGCTCTCAGTTGTCAATGATCATGAATGACTCTATAGACTAATTCTTTTCAAGAACAGCAGGCTGATCTGAATAGTGTAATGAAAGTTATTTTGAGACAGAGGAAGAAAAAATTATCAATTTTTGTGATTATGCCACAAAATAATAATTTTCTTGCAATTTCTGATAATTTTTTAATGAGAAAACTTTTCTTTGCATTGGAGAAAATTCTCTGCAGTATTAATTTAGACTTTTTCCTCTTCTAGAAAAATCCCATCATAGGAAGAGTTCTCTGTATTTTTCTCCTGATATGATCCAATATATTATTTTATAAGTCTTCCATTATAACTCTTACTACCCACAAGCCAAAAAGGAAGACAATTTTTCAGTTTTAAGTGAAATAATAATTTCAGAAACATAAGAACTTCACTTAAGTTGAACTTATCTTTATCTTAGAAATTCAATGCATTTTCTGTGAGTTTATATAAACTTGTCTAAACATAGCTGAAGGGAGGAAAAGACAAGTGATCTTTTGTATACACCCCAAATCCTCAGATGGCATTTGCTATATTTTATGGCTCAGTATTACTGTTGGAATCTCAGTCTGCTCTAGTAAAATGAATCTGTTTTCAAGATTTTAGATTTGGGTACGCAAGAATACTGTAGGAAGCTGCTAAGCAGAATAGCAAAGCCAGGGAAATTAAATGGGCTTTTTATATGGCATTGCAATCTATTCTGTTAAAAATTTGATCACTTCAGCCAAATTTATTACACGAAGAGGAAGACAGTATTTAGTAAGGAGAGAAGACAAAAGAAGAAAGATACCAAAGGCAACACAAATCTGTGCTATTTATAATTTACTTTCCAATAAAATTTTCATAGAAAATATTTTGTTCAACATGATCTATGAAAGTTGCTTAAGTTTAAAATCACACAGTTGCAAATATCTTAGAAAAACAAGTTTCGTATCATTATTGCTATAGGTTCTATGTGGATTATACAAATTTTAGGATTCAAGTAATATGTCTCTGGTCTCCCAGGATTACATGCTGAAGTAGGATTTTAGGATTAATCTTCTCTAAATAATTCAAGAATATGCTTTCCCATGGGAAGAATAGCATGCAAAGAAATGGTATCTCTGTTGCAGGCAGTTGTAAAAACCATGAAGTATTCAATTTAATGAGTACTTCACTACTGCAATGTGTTAAAAGCGATAGAGATTACGATTACACAAAAAAACTGAGACTCTGAGATATTTAAGACATTCAGAGTAAGGAACACATTAATTTTTAAAGATTTTTCATTAAGATGGACTGACTAGGGTTGGTATTGGTTCATCAGCGTTTCCAACTTTCCTTTTCTGGGCTGTTCAGTACAGGTAGATGACTCCCAAACAATATTTTCATATCTAAATGAGCATTCATTATAAGTGGTCTTGGCCATCAGACAAAGAAATGTGTATGTGGAAGAAAAGAACAGCAGATTTTGAGCAGCACCCACAATATTGTGAGGTCTGATATGAATGGGATGGGGGACAAGGGCTGCAATAGGAGCATAGGGCTCTCACAGTCCTTGAAAACACCTGCAGGGATCCACAGAAGATCTGATAGGTACTTCTCTGCTCTTTTTAATTTGCTTTACACCCAGACGATTTTCTTTTAAGCTCACACAATAATTTTCTGCTTCTGAACAATATTCTACTTTGAAAAACATATTCACATATCAACCAAGTTATAATTATTGTTGTTTTGAGGGCTATATTTTGCAGGTTAAAGCAAAATAAAATTAATCCCCTTTGGTGGAAAAAACACTTTGTACTGTAACCACTAAATAATTTTTTCTGAATAAAAATATTAAACCAGACAGAAATTTTAAATGCTAAAATATTTTAATTTCTGCTGTTTGGGAACTGAATTCTGGGATCCTGAATCATAATAATTAAGGTATTTCAACTGTTTGGATCCCTTCGGTATCAGGTAATGGGCTACAGCAACAAAAAGTGTCTTAGTCGCCCCATATTTATCTAGGAAATAATTAAATAGCCAGTGTGAAGAGGCTGGTAAATTCAAGAAGAGCAAGGGCAAGGCAGTGCATTGCAGGGCTGTGGTTTGTGTGTTTCCAGGCACCTCAGTAGTCACAGAGGTGTAAGGACAGGACTGGCTTTTAGGGGAGCCCTAGTTCTGAGGAGAATCAAACTAAATTTGGAAGAACTCCTTTGCCCCCTCATTTCTGTAAGCATAATTTAGTACTAATAGCCCCACACACTTCAGTGGGAATTGTTCTATAAATGCAAATTTAGCTGAACCTTAACACACGTTTCACCCATGAATATTTAAATGTACCTGAGGTTGGCAAGGATTTTGTTGGGAGCAGCTAAATCAGTGTTCTCATGCTATCAGCACTTCAGTTCTAGAGTGGGAGCAGAGCGTATGAAATTAATATTCTCCAGTGTACATAATGGCTGGTTGCTTGGCTAAGATGCATGGGTAGTAGAACAAATTCAGATTAAACTGCAATATATACTGACTAGCTGGAGCAGCAAGCCCTGCAGACAAGTGTGTAGTTTTCCTTTAGAAAGAAGTTTAAGAGGAAATGGAGTTGTGCAGTCCAGGCCTGCAGACATCCTCGCAAGGCACTGTTGAAAAAAAAGAGCAGCAATCCAAGTAAAGGGTAACTTCCTGTTGGACAGGGCACATTGCAAGTGCTGCAAACACAATATGAAGGTCCAGTTAGGCATTTTTTGTTAAGAGGAAAAGACGAATGCTCTGGTTTGAATGCATATGAATGGATATGCCCAGAAATTCTGTTCTGAAGAAACAAACTCAGTGCAAAATGTGTGAAACCTGTGTCACATGTCTAGGCGGCATTGCTGAAGGAATCAGAGTTATTCCAGAGTTTAAGTCCCACCATTTACATTTCAAATACATGTTTCAGCATACTGCAATGTGCCTAGGAGCCTGCAGAACTTTCCCAAAAATTATGCAAGTGACTAGAAATCTCCACAATGATTTAAATGGGTTTTGGTTGAGGCTCCATGTCTCATACACAATAAGCAATGTCCAGGCTCCAGAGCAAGGGTAGGATAATATGTCATGTGCCTGTGTGTATGTGCAGTGAGGAAGCAACACACGTAGAGATCCTGCTGTGAAATCAACAAAGGAAGCAGCTGGTGAACCAACCCACAGAGCTTTGGACTCTTCAGGGTAATTAACCTTGTATAAAATATGGAGCTACAAAGAAGGAAAAGCTAATATCATGGTAGAGTCATAAGCATCTGCCACATTAACCTGACATAGTAAGACCACAGCCCTAATTGTGGGTTTAAGTTATCAATACATGTCAGGGCTCCATTGAAATGCAAGACAAGAAAAATATGCTCCACCAGAATATAGACTTTAGCCTAATAGAATGTTAGCTAATATGCAATAACATCCCTAAACCCTAAAATAAGAGTTCAGCCCAAAATTAAACAGAAAAACTTTGGTTTTTCCCTTTCTTTTTTTTTCATCTTTTATTTCTGTATTGCCCTATGGTTTAAGTTAACAATTTTTTCCTAGCCATTATTTTGCTAAAAAAAATATTAAATGGGCCAGAAACAAGTGCAAACTTATTCAATGCCATTGTTTCCCCCTAAGTGTGGTCTATTGAAAAATTGCACTCCCAGAGAAGCTACATAGGCCACCTCTATCTATTGTGTGTCCTAACTTTAATCTGCTTTTCTGCACTTAAGTAGAAAAACAGATTAGTTTCATACAGAGAACAGAAGAAAGATACTCTTAAAAGAGTAATTTTCTTTATTCTCTTTGCAAAAATGAAAGAGTGGCAATGTAATGTTAGCCAAGCAATACTGTTTCTCCTCACAGATAAAAAATTTTGTTTTGTTCATCTTCCAGCAAGCATACTGTGGTAACTTCATAATCAAAGGCTCTCTTTCCCCCTTAAAATCAGGTTTTGAAAATGTCACACTTCTACAGGCTCTCCAAATCATGCATGAGAAAGCACCCATCAATGTTTTCTGTTGTTAAAAACTCCTGCCTGATCTTAATTTTTAAAATACCTACTACGAACAGCTAAAACTCAAAATGAGAGTAGTGATTGCAAAATCCGTTTTCCATGCTCAACACCATCCTCTCCTAATACATCAAAGCCCCACTGAGAATATTGTTCTCTATCTGAGACAACAGACAGGATACTGAAAACTACTGTTGGAAGAAGGTGATTATGTATCCCACATAAGAAAACATAAGCTGTGTGGGTAAGGAGAGAGAGTGGGTTTCACAAAAAATAAAGGCTTATATTGTGCTTTGTCAATTCTATCTGGTGAATGAATGTAACACCAAAGTTTTAGCTTCTTGAAAGTTGAAAAAAAATAACCTGCCTTCCCCTATAGCACAATTTTGTCTCAGATCTTTGTTTGATTTCAAACTCCATAGGGTAAAGGTTAATTTCATGCCTGCATATATTGAAGAAACTTAATGGATCAGGTGTCTTAGGAGCGTTTCAGCTCTAGCTTACTTTTACAAGTCCACAACAGGTTTACCTGTGATTTTTGGTTTCATCTCAGGTATGTAAAGCTGAGTTATTGATCCCACTTTTAATCAGAAAGGATGGTACACAGCTTGTACTTATTGCTTCAGAAAGAACAAAGAAAGGGATTGGCAAACTTCCTAGCCAAGAAACTCCCTTGGTGAAACCAGGATCACGAGACATAGAGATGTCTAGATTTCCATTTTGTACCATCTCTGACATTAGAACTTTTGCATTTCTTATGCCTGAAATCTGACAACTTTAATGAACAAATGCATAATGAAGAGTAAAATGCTATTGTGCTTTTAGCATTAAGAAAAAGAATTTTCAGAGGGAACTCTGTTCAACAAGGCATGAGAGAATTACATTTTTGTAATCTATTTCATTCCTACTCTTAATTTGTGCTGCTACCAGGAGATCAAGTTAAATGTCAACTTCAAATATTATTTTTCAAGTGTCTTTTTTATTAGCAGCTTCTTGCCATGTTTGAATAGGGTTGTGTAAAGTCTACTTCAACTATTAATTTTTCCAAGTATCTGTTAGGTCCCACATTATTTTTTTCCTCTCCAAATAGGATAGTTGAAATTTTAAACCAAAGTCTGGAGAATAATTAATTTTCATTGAAAATTTTCAAATTAACAAATATGAGAATTGCAATCTGTGAAGTTTCAAAATCCACAGAATTTTTCAGTACAGTGGGCTAAATATTAATAGTTCAACTTCTACCTTTTTTGCTACTTTTGTCCATGAAGATCTTCTTGAATCAGGAAGAATCAGGAAGAACCTGGAAAAATCAGAAAGAACCAGAAAGAACCAGAAAGAACCAGAAAGAATGAAAGACAAATATTTGGTTAAGAAATATGTCTGTTAATAAGCCAAAGATGTGAAGTTGTACTACCAGTTTGGCAGTCCACAGTCAGTGCTCATCTAGAATATAAATAAGTAGTAATTGTTTTTGAAAAATCATGCTAGGATGAATCACAATATTATGCAATTTACCAAGGAACAAAATCCCAGATATAAGAGAATTAGTAGTCAATAATCTAATAACCTTAAAAAGGGTTATTGGATGCATACTGCAAGACGAATAGTCTTCCTCATCATTTAATAAAGCTTTAATAATATGGTCTTAGGGAACAATCCATCTGTAGAGAGGCTGATGGACACATGGTAATACATTTTATAGCAGAACACATAATTTCATTTTTTACTGCCTTCCACCTTCCCAAATTCATACATTTTCAGATTAAAAACCAGAAGTATAATACAAATTCCAAAACCAGATAGCAGAGGTCTTACTTGGGGAATATGGTACTATTCTCTCACTTGTTAAACATTTCTCTTTACATATCAATTACAGTATTCATCATCATAATTATTAGTGCTTGATTCCACTATATAGAATCTTGAACCCTGAGCTTTTATAAGTCATTTAAGATAATATCTATACAAAAAATAGGCCCTAATTTTCATTGTTTAATTGCTAGTCTAAAGAAAGTGCTTGTTAACATGAATGACTAACAAAGACAAGCAAAGGTTAAGCACAAAAATCATGCACAATCCAACACATACATAAACTAATACCTATCTTTGCAGACATTTGGATAGTAAAATTAAAATATAAACTAGACTTTTATATTAAAGGTCCCAAGGGATAATCACTGTGTGTGCACTTAGTTCAGATGTTTTGAAAAATAAGAATAAACGCACCATGATTCTTCTCTTCTTAACAAGGTATAACACTTTGTTATCACTTGTTTGCTGATTATTTTGCCACGAGAAATTGCAAATGTCTGTCATTGCCCCATGATTGTTCGTAAAATCAAACAAGGAAAGAAACTTGATCCTGAAATTTTCTGTCTATGAGGAGGGGTTGAAAAAATTCTCAGCTGTGTCATATGCATATTTTGTTAATGTTAATATTAAATGCTGTTGAATGCTCAAAAGCAATTCATCCTCTTTTTTTAATTTGAAAACAGTGAATTTATAGCAGTATTAATAACTGCTTTAGGAGATAGACAGGTTAATCTACAGAAATTTATGGAAATTTTAGTAGAGTTTTACACAGAATTTTTTAAAAAATCCAACACATTCTTGTCACAATGAGGACAGTCTAGGGAGTGCCTGGGAGCTCCATGATGGCTAGTAATTATGAGACGCACAAGAACTGCTAGCAGAGCTTCCAAAACTGGAAAGAAAGTTTAGTAACTCCAGTTTTGCTACTCCTGAGTCAGGTTTTTCCCCAAAATATGAGTAAAAGTTTATGCTGGTTTTGGCTGGGATAGAGCTAATTTTCTTCCCAGTGGCTGGTATGGGGCTGGGTTTTGGATTTATGCTGAACACAGGGCTGGTACTGTGATTTTTTTTGTTGTTGCTGAGCAGAGCCAAGGCCTTTTCTGCTTTTTTGTGCTGCCACACTGGTGAGGAGGCTGGGGTGCATGGGAGGGTGGGAGAAGACACACATCTAGGACAGGTGACCCAAACTGACCAAAGGGATATTCCAGACCTTATGGCTTCATGCTCAGTATATAAAGTGCTCATGTGAAGCACTAAACCAGTTCCTTGTTTTGCTTTGTTTCTTTGTGTAGCTTCTACTTTATCTATTATGCTGTCCTTATCTCAACCCATGTGTTTTCTAGTTTTTACCCTTCCAACACTCTCCCCGATCCCTCTAGTGACGGAGTGAGCAAGCAGCTGTGTCGGGCTTGGTTAATGGCTGGGGTTAAACCACTACAAAGACACATTTTTATATTAGCTGCTGGAGTGTGAGAAATTATTGAGATGAATAGGCATATTAATTTTAAAAACCTCACCTCATGATTATAGAAGGAACACCAGGCACTAATGCTCTGCAGGTTACAGTTAATGTCTACAAGAATAAAAGAGAAACTCTTACCAGAGAGAGCAGCTGGTGCTGAGCTCCCTTCCTCAGAGGCTGCCCAGTTAAAGCCCATTCATGGATAGGAAAACAGAAATAAGGGGTTGAGATAGACTTCAGCGGAATTTCATACCCTTCCCATAAAATGGTTTTTGCCTTCCAGACTCCATGGAAACATAACAGTCAGTAATACCAGAGGGGAAAGAGTAGTAGCTAAAAGGAACAGAACTGTGGAGGAATCAGACCTGCGTTATCAGACAGAAAGGTAATCAAGTGGGGGTTATTGAGGTGAAAAAGTAGACGTCACCTTGGCAACCTGAGATAAACTCATGAAAAATGTAATGGGCTTCCTTTGAGGGAGAAAATGACAATCAGATTAATATTGAATCAAGATGCTTTTATTTAGTGTAGGTAAACAATTCTCCAAGTGATGTGAATGCATAAAATATTTCTTTATTCTCTTTCTAGAGTGGCCTACACATTCTAGTTATCATATCAATGTGTCAAACAGGTCAGGGAAATAGGCATTGAAGCTGATTAAATATTATTCTGATTTCTGGAAAGCAGTACTACAGTGGAGTTGTTGTCTATTTTATTACTTTTTAATGTGGCTTCCTAATCTGATTTTTTACCTGAAAGAAGAGGCATAAAAACAAAGGATTTATGAGTAATATTTGATGGAAAAGTTAAGAAGTGTTTCTCCACTTCAAGATTTGCATTATTTCATATTCTTTTAAGTTCTGGCTGTAGGTTCTTTCTTGACTTTTAATTTGCCTCACAGAGATATGGGAGCTTGATGAGAAATTCTCTTTTTCTTTTTGTGCACTCAATGTCAGACTCACACAACAGGGTTTTTTTCAGTCTGAAAAAAAGCCAGAATAAAATATAATTTCAATGCCTGAATAGTTGAGGCTGAGGTAAAATTTCTTATAGTGCTGAGATGTGGAATACCAGCTTCCTGACAAAGCTTGGTTCCACTAAATATCCTGGTGATAACCAGGAAAGGAAATCAGTTGTGTGTACGCCCACACACAAGTTGTCATATATAAATTCATAATAAAACTTTGTCACCGGTATGGGAGATATTTGTATGTATGTAAATTACATAAATTTATTAAACTTTAGGCATAGGTTTTTCTTTGTTTATATTTTTCTGACCTTTGCCTCTATTTTACCATCACCCTCTGGCACTCATTATGTATTCACATCTGGACACTTGTCCATATACTGCTTTTTCAATGCATTTGTGTGTTAATATTTTACTCTTTGAAATTCTTAACAATGTCAAATCTCATTGTTCTAACTATTACTCTGCTATTTTTATAGACAGTTTCCTCCTTAGCTTAGCTGCAGTAGGTTTTCCTTGAAGTTGAGCAAGAAAAAAGTACTGATGGAATAAAAATAACTGTCTAAAAAAGGTATTTCCCTGCAGCTAAGAAAACATTAATAATTAATATGTATTAAGGTATACTTCTAGTATTTACATAGTCAGATTTAATACTGATCAAAGGATGAATTTTGACCTTTTATTCTGATTCCCTGGTACAGGACAGGAATTTTGTCTATCAGTTTCCAAACCTCTCCCAAGAACTGCAGAATCAAGCTAGGCTGTTAGTGAGCAATCTCCCACTGTTTTTCAACTAAAGCTGGAAAATTATGAAGATGGCAGCACTGGGCCTTAGGTTAAAGAAAACCTTCACATCTACTATTTTTTACTTAAATATGCATTTGAGGTTAAGACTTATTTTGTAGACTTCAGGAAAGTATGTCTGTTCAGAATACAATTTGGCTCTCTATTAAGACTCATAGAGTGATGATTTAACTCTTAATCCTTATATTAGAGGTACCTACTTCATCTTGCTTATCCGACCTGACAAACCATAAATTTTCAATCCAGTGGGCCAGAAATCTGACCAGTGACTTCACTTACTTATTTGAAAGCAAATACTGAAGGTCTGTCTTAGTATGAGTACACACTAAGGCAAAATGTTCATACAAATGGCAAGTATGTAACAAAATGTTACATACTAATGGCAAGAATCTCACCCAGACAACAAATTAATGAAGAATTTAACTTGGAGAAGCTGGAGAAAAAGTACATCATGTCTCCTTGGCATTTTATTCAACTTTTAATCTGTTCATGTCATCAGAACAAGCCAGTTGGTAAAATACTTTGGTGGTTTTTTATATGTCTAGCAAGCAGTACTATTATAAAGAAAAAAGTGAATACCAGTATCTTAAAAGCTGCTATTGGGAGCTTTTGATGGCATGGATTCCTGGAGGTATTTTTTTCCCCTCTTTAATGTTAGTTCTTACCAAGGTTGATTTAAGATGTTTGTAAGTCTAATCGTAATAATAGGAGAGATTTCACATAAGAAATTTCAAATATTAAAAGGGCCAGATATGGTATTTTAATAAAACACACACACACACACACACACACACACACACACACACACACAATAAAGAAAAGAAGAGCAGCATTTACAGCCTCCTCTTTTTTTGTGCAGAAATATCCTTGTTACAAAAGAGGTTCATAATGCAAACTTTTTGTCATAAGTCATTACAAATGATGCATAGAGGCTTCCAACAGAATTTTCCATTCATCCAGGCAGGTCAGAATGGCCGAGCGGTCTAAGGCGCTGCGTTCAGGTCGCAGTCTCCCCTGGAGGCGTGGGTTCAAATCCCACTTCTGACAGTTTCTTTATGACACCAAGCTGAGCTGCCACACCTGAAGGGCAGGATGCCATCCGGACGGACCTGGACAAGCTCGGGAAGCGGGGCATGGGAATCTCAATTTAATGGGCTTTAACAAGACCACGTGCTGGTGCTGCACCTGGGTCAGGGCAAGCCCCTGTCCCAACATGGGCTGGGGGATGAACAGATCCAGAGCAGCTCTGCAGGAAGGGTTTGGGGTGTTGGTGGATGAGAGGCTGGACATGACTCAGCCCANACGTGCACTCAGCCCAGAAAGCCAAAATGTCCTGGGCTGCAGCCAAAGCAGCCTGGCCAGCACAGCGATGGAGGGGGTTCTGCCCCTCTGCTCTGCTCTGCTCTGCTCTGCTCTGGTGAGAGTCCACCTGCAGTGCTGCATCCAGCTCTGAGATCCCCCCTAATGAAGGAAATCAACCTACTGGAGCAAGTCTAGAAGAGCGCCACCAAATTGGACAGAGAGCTGCACCACCTGTCCTGTGAGGGAAGGCAGAGAGAATTGAGATTATTCAGCCTGGAAAAGAGCAGGCTTTGGGGTGACAGAATTGTGTCGTCCAGTAACTGAAGGGACTTTACAGGAAAGATATGGCAAGATATTTACAAGGACATGTAGTGACAGGACAAGGGGGAATGGACTCAAACTCAAAGACAGAAGGATTAAGCTAAATATTAGGAAAAAAAATCTTTACTGTGAGCGTGGTGAGGCAGTAGAACAAGTTGAACAGGAAAGCTGGGGATACCCTGTCCCTTGAGTGTTAAAGGCCAGGCTGGATGGGCCCTGTGCAACCTGGTTTAGTTGAAGGTGTTCCTGCCCATGGCAGGGGAGTTGGAACAAGATTATTTTAAAGGTCCTCTTCCAACCCAAACCATTCTATGATTATATCATCCTTTGTTTCTGTGAATAAGGAAATATAAGTAGAAAAATATAACAGTGTAGGAAATCTTGGTTTTCCTCATCACTATAATGAGGCATTTTAAGGGCATTTTAAGATAGTGAAGAAAGATCGTAGAAGCTGTATCACCCTATTACAGTTGCTTAGAGATTAATAGACCTGTAGTCACGATTATGCTATACAGAATAAATTATGAACATTTAATTTCTTCCTCAGCCTGACAGAAAAAGACTGAATAATGAAAAATTTGTATATTTTTCATGCAAAATTACTTTCTGATAAAGCTGTAGCAATACAGATGCAGAAAAGCTGAGTATCACTTGGATCCTGCAGACAAAGAGGAATGTTACTTGGACAGGTTTTTGCTGATGAAATTGCCATGCACCATGGTAATAACAACACTACCAGGTGCCCTATGGGTTTCTCTTCAGTCCGGCACAATCATTCCCTCTCAACAGGCTCCTGAATGCTACTCCTGGAATGAGCATTCTCAACCTGGAAGGGTGCATCCTCCCCTGCTTTTTAATTCCATCTCATGCCCCCAGAGTTTCCAATTATAACCCCAACTGGGACACTCTTCATGGCACCTAACACACAACTCCTGCATGTGTACACACAGTCCACCCTCATTTGGCTGGTCTAGCTATGCCATGATATCCCACCACCAAAATGACAGCCACCACCTGATACAATGTTCTTATCCGTTAGCATCTCAAAACAGAAGAGGATAAAAATCTGGTCCAGACAGCAGAGACCACCAGACTTGCTTATGGTTCTTCCAGTACATCTTCGCCTCATGCAGGGATAATCTTTGGAGTTGAAGCTGAAATGTAAATCAAGCTACGTTAGAACAAGCTCTGTGCAATATTCTTACTGCTGTCACAGATGGTTTTTTTCCAGTTTGATTTATATGGCCTAGAAATGCATGGTTATTGAGAGACCTGGTCTTCTCACTCATGCAGAGCTTGGGAGGCAGAAGGAGGCAAGTGTATGATGAGAGAGCCCAGGCACACAAGCTGGACTATATTTTATTGTCAAACACAAGACTGCCATCTTGGGAAATCACAAGATTTCCATTCAGAGCATGATGGAATTATGTCCATCCATGATGGGGGATGATGTCATCTTACCTCACAACCCAAGTAACTGGATTTTCTGTAGCACATCCCTTCCATGGATGCAGGTATCTTGGATGCTGCCTAACTGATTTAGAAGTATTTGAAGAAGTTTTAAACAATCTTGTTTAAATCACATCAATAAAAATTTCAGGGGTACTTTTCTCCTTTATATTTTAATGCATTACCTTGTGGAACTAAGACATTCAAGAAAAGATATTACTGGACACTTAATCTGGCAATTTTCATGAATCAAAATGAGCTTACTCCAAGCAGTTTGGCTGTAGATGATTGATGCTCACTTATTGCCTCCGCTGGTCCTAGTAATGTTAATGTAGCTTACAGTTAAGATGCAAACAGAAATGCAGACTCTGACGAATCTTCATAGAGAACAGTTATTTCTAAAGCTTGGGGATTTCTCTTGGGCTGTTTTTTTGTTTCTGTTATTTGGTTTATTGTTGCATTTTTGGGGGTTTCTTTGGTTTTGTTTTTTGGTTTTTTGGTGTTTATTTGTTGGTTTTTTTGGATTTTTTTTTTGGGGGGAGGGGTGTTTGGTTTGGTGGTTTTTAAGTAAAATTTCATAGATCAAAAAATTCAAGAAGCCTGCCACACTCTGTAATTTCAACTTCAAAGTTTCACTACTTTAAGGAGACTTGAAGCCAGGAAGTAGAAAGCCAAGTTTAAACACATGTTCTTTGGTACTTTCAATTCATCTGTGATGTCACTTGGGATGTATCCATTGATTAATCTCAAAGTCTTGTTTTCTTCAGCAGTCCTATATGAAATTCAAAAGAATCAATGTTCTAATTAAATTATTTCATCAGAACTGGAGAGGCCAGAAGTTGTTTTATGAAGTTTCAGGTTTTCTTCTTTTTTTTCATCACCTGTTATTTCTTTTAACATTGTTTTTCTGCATTATTATTTCTCTTACTGCAGGGAAACCTGCTCTCCTATGATTTTTCTTGCAGCCTACTTCTCAAAGAGGAATCATGCAATTTGCCTGGCTCTTCCCTTCAGCTATTACCTGAGGTATTTGTATTTTTCCTTGTGTATACATTCATTCCTCTGTTTTGCCACATGCTTTCCTATAGCTGTATGACCCTCAGCCCAGGCTTTCAACAGGGCTTTCAGCTCTAGCTGAAATATCTGCCAAGGATTGATTTGGAGGAAGAGACTTAAATGAGACTTAGGGGGTTCAAAAACAGTTACTTCTGGTGAGATATGGAACAGTAAGTAACTTCTAGTTCATGCAACAGGCAAGAAGAGAAGGATTAGGCTACACCATACCTCAATGTTTTTCTGGGTGTGAGAAGCATAGGTAAGCATTGTTTCTGTGGTCTGATTGCAGAATGAAAGCATTATGGGCTGCTACACCAGGATTTTGTGCTCAAACTTTTGAAGAGCTCCCTCATTTACCTCGAAATTCTTGAGTAATGGCTTAATTACAGGAAAACCTTCTGAAGAGAAACCTGATAACAGAGGTTTCTATTATCTAACAGAACAAGAACCAATGGAAGGGAGGTCTATTACTATGCTTTTATCCTGTTAACAATAACAATAACAGGAAATTGCAGGAAAATGGTAGAATTGTCAATAGTGAGCCAGATTAAGCAGAAGTATTTGCTTAACATTTCTAGTTGTTATTTGATGCAATATAGACAATTAATTCCTCACCTCTGATGATAATAGTACTAATCAAATATTATAATAAGCTGAAACAGGAAATGAGAGACAATTTTAAATAGTAGACAGAAAGAATTTGCAATTAGGAGCTTTAAAAATGCTTAAGAATTATCTAATCAATTTATGTTGACTTCAAATGTTCTTTAGAAATTTGTAAGATTACCTTGTTTTGAAATTTAAAACTAAACTGAAAAAAAGTCTGTTCCAGGCTTGTCAATCTGACACTGATATGAATCACATAAAGGGCATGTTTGTCTGATAATAAAAAAGTTGAAAGAATAGAACAAATAACAGAAACATTCAGAAAATAGGTGTTTTATAAGTTCAGTATAGACATATAAAACTGATGGAATATGCCTACAACTTTGTAAGGCATTTTAATAGGTGAAAAATTATGTCTGGAGAAGTAGAACAAGATTGGAGGCATAAAATCTAGAGGAAATAACACAATCATACTTGCACAACAGAGAACATGAGCTGCAGATGTGTTCAGAAATGAGCTTACAGGTGATGACTGGAAAAAAAGAATGAATGCAGCTGGATTCTCAGCTGGAAAAAAAAAAAAATTAATGCACTCTTCCAATGTTTAAACAACAAAGCCTATTGTTGGAGTTTCTGCTGTGGTAACTTGCTGCTGAAATACCACCAGCTCAATAAAGATGTTGACAATGTAGGAAAGCAGTGGAGAAGAATACAGGAATAATAAATAAGGATAGAGAAAGAATGTTTTAGGGAAATGTGCAGGTCTTTGATTCAATTGAGAAGTGATTGTCTTCAACTTGTTTTTCATATCAAAACCTGATGGCTCACGTACTTCACCTTCTTAAGAAAGGTTAGAAAGAGTTAGAAAATACAATAATGATCTGTAGAAGTGAGCTAGTTGGAAGTTTTGGTGAATTTTTTATTGCCAGAGTATTTATTTTTCAAGCCTGGAAGTTCTCAGCAATATTGTACAGTTTGATGGCTTGCTGCCCATAAAAGCTGCTGTACCCAGCCATATTAAGCTTAGGAGAACAAGCACTTTGAGTCACTTCTGAGGGGTAGCAATATTCCTTTCCTTACAGCAAATATAACTTTGTCCATGGTGACAGAGGTCACTGGTTTTCTGTACAGATTCTGTCTCCATCACAACTCCTATGGCTCCATTTTTTCTCATAGACTCTATTTAAAAAGAATAAGGCCTCGTGGAGACATGTTGGCAGGAATACCTCCTAGTACCCCTATACACATCCCTGGATTTCCTTAGATTGTCATTAATCCAAATCTGCATTGAATTGCTTAGTCTAAAACATACTACAGTCAATGATCAGCTTCATTTCAAACCTCTGTTTGAAATGAAATAATCACAATAAAAATACATAAAAGTGTATTAATAAAATAAATTCCAAGCCCTTTTACTTCTAGCATATTTAAACTGATACTTTTCATGGGTACTAAAGGGGTAGGTTTATTTAGAAAAATCAGATGAACATACTTCAGCATTTTCAGTTTCCTTTGTGAGTCTTAAATATATTGTTCTTGATGCAGGTAAGTGAAACAAGTAACTGTAAATTTCTACCTGCATGCTACCAACTACATTTGAAATCATTACCTCAAAGCTCCTGGTGAGATAAAAGAGCAACGTAATTTATTAACAGGAATATATACACCATGTTATGTAAGATATTTAAAGAGAAGGGAAGGATAAAACCTAATTTTTTCAAACTTAAACTCTTACTCTGTTTTGGAGAGGTCAGGGGAAACTTTGTCTTGGTAAAAGATAAGCAGTGATGGTACTTTGAGTGCTCTTTGTTTAGTCCTGTATACAACCTAACCATGCCTTTGAATTAATTTGCAGCACTTTCTTATTAGTCCCATCTTTTTTCAAGGGCATAATGGTCATACCAGCTTTTAGATTCAAAGTGCAATATACTAAAGGGTTACAACCAGATCTTAATTGATAGTATTGAGAGGGATATATATATATGTGAGTATCTCAAACATGGGCCATGCCATCACATGAATATTGCAGGCACACATTATTCTGCTCAGGGAAACAGAAAATGTAATTGCTAATTGTTCATAAAAGGTTTATTTAACTGGAATTTACATTTCTTCAAGTGACGCTCCCAGACAGAGAATGTCTAAGCTCTCATTAATGCACATTTTATTAACAATTAGTTAGTCCATATTAATTAATTTGTCAAAGACAATTTCCTTCCCTTCATTCCCTCTTTTTTGTACAATAGCTTGTCTACATAAACTTGGCATTTGTCTACTGCACTGAAAAGTGGCTCTTTGGAGACTGGCAAATAATATTTTTTTTTTTTTTAAATCCAGAGTGTATTCACTAATGTCAAGCCAGCCTTGTTAATACCAGACTAAATGGAGAAAATATAGCATGAGGAAATTGATTACCCTGATTTTAGACTATGTGTGGTCTAAATTAAAAGGCCTGAAGCAAGGCCATACCTCTCATTATGCACACACTCCTGCTGCAGTAAGCACTTCTTCAACAAACATAAACCAGAGAAAATGAGATCCCATACTGAACCATTTTACATCACAACATGACATGCAAAGCCAGGAAGAGGCAAGGAGAATCATTCCAGTAAGAAATACCGCAAATAGTTTTCACAGCAAAGTCCAAGCTTCTCTGACCACAGGACATCTTCATGTTCTTAGCTCCTTCCTGCAAATCAACATCTTTCCTTTTTAGGATTAAAAAGAGAAATGCAGGATTCTTATTATCCATTTCAAATAAACTGTTTTTCAACTAGAAACAGATGGGTTAGTAACCCAAGTATTGCTTTTATAACTAAAAAGAAATTAGGTAGAATAGACAATCTAGAAACATTGAACACTGAAGGCCTGAGACTTTCTAGCTCTGCCAGACACTTAGGAAGACATCTGTATTTTTGAGAGTTTACAGGATTATAAGCAAACTACCTTTTTGCCTGTACTTGCCAGGCAAAACTTCACAGAGTGCTTACAGGCAAGAGTTGAAGGCTTTGACATGTGGGAACAAAAGTACTGCTGGCCCCACCCTGGTTGCCCCTCCTGCACCACATGCTACCTTGGCACAAGTGGGATATGCACTGGAAACATGCAGATTGAGTCTGTGGAAGCTGCTTTTAAATTAACGTTTAGTGTGATGCAAGATAGGCTTTCTTTTTCCTCCCTTCTCTTTTCCCACTTATTTTTTGGACACTTGATAATTACTTAAGTGAGGGAATACAAAATACCAGCTTGTGGTTTTCAGTCCACCAACATAATAAATGTTCAGAGTTTTATTTTTAATCTTTAACAATAGAAAAACAGATGGCGTGAGTAATTCTGTACTGTCCTGTGCACTATCAGTATTCTCAAAATGCTATGGACACTCATGGTATTAACACAATCTCACAGCAAGGGAAAGGGGAATACCAGCTGGGCTGGTGTTTTTGTTACAGTGTAGTGGCCATTTGTGCAAGCACAAAAACAGATAGAGGAAGGCTCATCCTTGTGTGTAGGTTAGAAGAGACTCCTGAGGGCACCTTCTCCATCCTCCTGCTCAAAGTAGGAACTGTTAAAGCTGATTGACCAGGGCCACATACAACCAAGTCCTGAACTTCTCCAAGGATGGAGTTCAGGAACCCCATCCTTGTAACTGCCTGTGTCACTCTCCCTCAGTGCTTGGCCACCTTGGTACTGAAAATATTTCTTGTTGACTAACAGGAATGTCCTTTAATACAGGATCCTCATCCCTTCTTAGTATTGACTCTCACAGATAATTTGGGTCACTTTTGGTGAGCCTGTGACACCTAGAGACCTGATTCTTCATCTAGCCCAGAAGAAAAATATGTGAGAGACATAGCACAGCTAGAAAAAAATCTGCTTGATTCAAGTCTATTCTCCTTCCTGGGAAGTGTTGAGTCAATCTTCTGTAACTCACCTCTCCTGGTTTCTGTGTTCTGTATTGGGGATTTTTGTTGTTGTTGTTGTTTTGTTGGGGCTTTTTTCTGGTTTCTAACTCTTCATATTTTCTAGACCTAGTCATTCCCATTGCTTATCAATTGTTTGGTTTGGTTTGGTTTGAAGATGAAAATGACTCAAAAGCCTGAAGTTAGTACTTTGCTCCTTTTGGACATGAGTAAAACAACAACAATTCTTGACTCCATTTGCATAGCAGTACAGCTTCTCTGCTTAGATATAACTCCTCATTTCATGGAACGTTGTGCTTTGTGCAGAAGACAACATTAGTTCAATCAAATGGAAATTTGCCAAACAAGTTTAAAGTTGTTTACGGTCTTCCTTAGTGCACCTTGAATGCAGAGGCCTGTGGGTTTAAAAATAATGAGAGGAATTATTGTAATAGCCAACATGAACTGGAATTACAGTCTGACAAAGGGATTTCTTTTTTTCTATACCAAATTCATTTCATAATTGTTTTCCATACGAATGTGATGTGAACTTGGCCTTTGTCAACCACAGGGTGTACTTCTTGCTCCTTCACTTGGAAAGTGCAGAAAGTGGTGTTCCAAGTTTGCAAATTTTAGTATAAATTTATTTTGAGAGGAAATAGATCTTATACTTTGGGTCTAGATTTTATTTTCTTGAGTGTCACTGAACTACTTTCTTTTGCTTTTGATGTAAGTGCTGTCTTGTATCAGTAATCTTAAATGATCAGGCTCACTCGGGTTTTGCTCAAAACACTTAAGGATAGAAGTAGATATGCAGCATATTTCCTACTCTAGTGATTTCCATTTAAAAAGACACATTGCCTGTAAAGCCACATAAATTTTCATTCGGAATCCACTTCAGTAAAGGTATATACTTTAAATTATTTTAACTCATGAGTAGAAACAATTTATCCTTGTACTCTTACATGGCATTTCTGCCACTTGTTTCCTGTGGTTTTATTCCATAATAACTTTTGTTTTCCCTTTTTCTTCCACCTAGCAATTCATTTTGTTTATCCTTAAGTGCACCCAAATATCTGATCACAATACTCAAATAGCAGTTCTGCCAATTAGAGGGAAACAACTTTGATGTGCCTGATCACAGATGAAACAAAAACAAATGTGGGTACTTTCAATAAAGGGTATCAACCAGAAAGTCAAACAGCCAAGAAAACAATCTTTTGGTCATGAAATGACAAATTTAGAGGCAGGAAGAAATCACATCCTGTGAAAGCAACATAAAATAAAATAAAGAAATATAATTAAGTGGAGCAAGATTTATAGGCAAAAGAAAGTAATTAATTTTTAATTCAGGAAAATTCTTCCTAAAGGACTTTTACATCGGAGGCTGATGTATAATACTAAATAATAAAATTGTCAGTGGCAATGAACATCTGGCAATCTATGCTCAGTGTATGTCAAAATAAATTATTTGGACAGAATTATTTGGAAAGAAAAATTAGACTGTTAACAAAATTAAGCAGCAAATCAATGAATAATGATTAAAATTTTTAATATATTTTTCATTTTCTGTGCAGTCTTTTGATAATGTTTTAAAATAGATAAATTATAAATATATTAATTGAATATGACTGGCAAATAATATAATCTCAATAATTTCTTACCACCAATGTGCTATATACCATCAATGTGTTATAGGCAGGCCCTCACCCCAAAGCCATTTTAGGTTATGTCTCTATGGATTTTTATGGTGATGGAATTCCTAAGTTTCCTTGAACAGATATTCCCAGTCTGGGGCACATGTTGCCGGTAAGAAGCTTGTTCAGTTTCCTAATCTTAATCCTTTTACCTGACACAGATAATATAACAGCAATAAAACACAAGAATTGCTGTCCAAGTGTTCTTGTTGAGTTTTTGTTCCGTTTTCACCAAAATTCATATATGGTAAATTTCAGGAATGAAACCAAGGTTAAAAACTTAGACATGAAATGATATATAAATGGGTAGGAAAACTGGGCATTATTTAATTCTGAGAAGGAAGGGGAAGAGAATAATAAAGACCCTCCAGAGGATTTTTCCTTTCTATGTTAAAGCAAAAATGACCCTTTATGACCACAGATTTTTCACATATTCCTAGCACAACATATCAAAAGTTACTGGAAAAGTACATTCTATTTAGTGCAATGACACATCTCAACAGGAGCAAGAAATATTAATCCTTCTTCACTTGTAACAGTAAATAAATTGTCTACATGTTCATTTAGCTGCACACAAAATTAATCTGATCTTGAAAACCCAACAGTTCTGGATGCAGTTTTTGGCCGAGATTTCCCAGATGCCATAATCAGAGGCCATGAATCATGTCTGAATGCTTGGCAAATTCCTGGCCACAGGAATCAAATGGGTGGAAAGGCTTCTCTTGGCCCAGTCACAGCTGCTGATTTGACAGATGGAAATACTTTGTTTTGAGAGGGGCCTAGTGACATGTTCAGTTGTGACAACTGCCAGAGGCAGAACTCAGTGATCTGATCCAGGCTGTCAACTTCCAGGTTTTTATTGACACCACTGGGTGAAAAATGGGACATGTGAGCAAAGTAAAGACATGCTGGGAGATTCAAGGTAGACCAATTAGTAATATTATCTGAATTTCTTACTTTTCGTATAATACTAGGTACTTCAAAATAATAGCTTTTGAATGCTTTATTTTTTTTTCCTCATTGGACCCCTTAAATCTTCCCAAGCTTTCAATTTGGCATGTACTTTGTGATCACAGTGACAATTCACAGCTTTTGGGTAGAGACTAATTTATTTCATTGATATAAACTGGAAATCATTTTTCTGACGTCAACAGAATGACAACAAGACAACACAACACAAGTAACAGGAACCAGGTCCTCAGTCTGCAATGACTTTGAGACTTAATGATGGCAACCAAATAAGACATACTCAGATTCCCAAAAGTATTATTATGAACAGCTGTCAAATTAGTTAAAAGCAGATTCTAGAAACTGAAATTAACGAATTGTCTCCGTCCATGTTTTATTGCATAGGGGATAAATATTTAAATTAAAAAAAAAATCCCTTTTAAAATGTGAATCGTTTTCTGCAGAAAGAAAATTCACATTACCCATCATAATAGAGAACATTAAAAATTCAAATCACTTGAGGTTTATGTCCTCTGGTTTTGTGGCTTTTATGTTATTTCTTGCAAATGTTTTATGTACAATAATTGCTTTGCAGAGGTACCTAGACAAATGCTACAGAAGTGTCTGTGACTCCCTCTTCCACTCCATCCTTCCCCATCCTTACTCATCCCCCTGCTGTTTTCTGCTCACTCAGTTCACCCAGATGAACTAACTTTCTGATACTCTTCAAGGGATTTAGTAAGGCTGCAAGAGCTTCTTGGAAGAGCACCCAGGGCTTCTTGGAAAGCAGCTGACTCCACTCAAGCTGAAAAGAAGTGCTTACCTAGCTCCTCATGCTGGCTGAGATGAGGGTGGAAATTTTTGTCTATAAAGAGAAGATGGATAATCCTAAATTTCATGTACAATTTTCATCTCAGTGATTTGTGAAAAAGCCTTATTCCAGGTTTCTTCCAGACCAAAAAAAAACCTGAAGTGAACATACTTTGTCCAAGCTATCAGCACAAATGTTAGAAATGCAGCTATCTGTATTATTTGTCCTGTTTCCTATTCACCACACTACACCATTTCATTAATGAAATTTTACAGAACTAAACTGAGAGCGAACCCTTCATGCAAGGCTGAATGTGTACAAACAACAAAAAGGCAGAAACAGGTCCCATCACTTCCAGGCAGGTGGCTTTGGAGATTTCTATCCTCATACTAGTTTGTTAGGAACACATTCACAAGCATTAGGAATAGCCCACAAATAATTACGCCTTTGTTTTTCAGGCTGTTCTTAAACTTCCAAATTATTAAGGGGGAGGAGCAGGAGTAACTAAGGGAGATGTGGAGCTGGTCTGAGAAGACAGGAATCCAGCAGATTGTGCAGAGGCTTCAGCAGAGAAGCAATATAAGCAATATATGCTTGAGGGTCTTGGATTTTTAGAGGCACATTATTCTCATGCAATTATAATATCTTGAGAGTAAGCAGCTACAATATATTTTTGCAAGGTAGTAAGGGGAAGACATCTGTTCTAATATTTTAAAGCTCTTATTAATGATCTCTGATCACTTTTGGTGGTAAATAGGTATAACTCTCACTGCTGTCCCTGCTCTAGGTCTTGTGTGTGTGTGTGTGTGTGTGTGTAGGATAGGCTACAGATGGAGACGGTGGGAGGCAGAGTATCACTCAGAATGCCATGGTTTTTTGAGAGTGTGCATGGTGAAATACAACAGTAAGTGTCACTTACTGTAAATCAGGTCTCCAAGAAGGCCCCATAACCAGTCAAGTCAAAAGAAGAGGGATAAAAAAAAACCTGGGAAACCTAGTTCAGGAGCTTTAATCTTGGTTGAGAATTGAGCAGAACTGTATGAAACTGACCTCAAGAGCTCATCCTAGAGCAGCAGGCAGCTGAATCCAATACTGTAAGGCTGCAAGCACTCTTCTAGGATGGATCCATGTCCCACTCACTTTCTACCATTATATTCCATGAGGATTTTGTTTGTCATAAATTTCCACCTAATCCAGCCATCAAAGCCTGGTCTCCATCCATAACCAAACCTCCTGCACAATCCTAGGGAGTCCATCAATTCCCAGAAGCTCCAGATTCCCTACAAGCATGCCATGGGTCTGGTCCAGGGAAGCAACACTGACTATCACACGTGTGGAAGAGCTAGGCTGTACATACCCAGTAAATTGGACCCCACAGTACCTGTGCAAAGGCAATTCACAGCTGCTCCCCTGAGGCAGAGGTGGACATGCCTGGGGTCCTGTATTTCAGTGAAACCTAACTTACAGAAAACACACATTATAAATTAGTTAATGTTAATGCCATGGAATAGAACGCATGTAAAGTATACAAGAGACACAAAAAAAAAATCTTCCAGCTAAAAAAATTCTCATTAAAACAAGCTAGTTTCTTTATATGAGATTTTCACAACTCTCACACAAACAAAAGCCTCTTTGTTCCCCTTAATTTTACTGACTTATTGCTGGAATGTACCAGACTGTTTTAAAATCACTTTCTATTGTCAATACCTTATAATTTCACACCATCAAGCATAGCTACTTTTCACTATTTATGAGTGGTGGTGAATTTAACTGGAATTTAACCTTCAGAGAAAAAATAGATCAGAGTTTAAGGTCATTGGTGAAATTTACAGTAATCAATATAAGATTTATAAGCAAATTAATTGAAGAAATAGGTATAAATTACTGACAAATGCATAGATCACTTAAATTGTTTCAGCCAATCATTTTATTGGTTTAAAAAGAGGAAAAGAAGTTGAAGGCAAAATGAGGTTGCAGCATTAATAGCAAGTCAAAAGCAGCTGGACTTATAAACAAAGCTGCCAAAAGCACTGGAGGCCCTTGTTTTAATTGCATGAATATCCAAACAGTCATGTTTGGCACAAAGCATTCAAGGAGTATCCTCAAAAGTCCACTTTTGGAGAAGAGGCAGAAATTATAACTCTGGGCTTTATTCACAACAGATTAGTCACACGGGTGTTGCATAACTTTGCTTCAGACAAAGACTGAGCAAGTGGGAAGAGAAGCTCATGCATTGGCTTTTGGATGAAATTTGAATGGATGAAGGAGTATTTTGCTAAGTTATACAGGAGTCAAAAATGCAAAACTCAAACTAAAGGGTTTGGGATAGCTACAGCAATTGCCTTTTCGGTCTGAGAGGCTACTGAGCCACATTTGACATGTAAGCACCTTTGACAGTGTCAAGCAAATTTTGCCCACACAAACCCAAACTACAATGAGAAAAAGTAAATTTTATCTACTGAAAATCATAGGATATTTGTCAGTTTTTCCCCATTAAGGAGACAAAAATGCAGTGAAAGTTTTAATTTGGAGAATATAAGGATGCAGCAGATTTCAAAGGTCAAAGGTATGCAGTTCCAGCTATGTCTTGAGTTTACACAATAAACACATTAACAAGTATGATTTGTGAAAAAAAAATCAAAATAAAAAAAAATTATATATATAACAATTGGCTTCTTTTTCTGGAAGATGTATGTGTAACTGAAGAAAAGCCACAATGTGGAATAAAGGGGAAAATAGAAAGGCAAGAATGAAGGCTTGAAGGCTGTTAAGTTTATAGAGCCCTGGAAGGAAAATAGGAAAAGGATATCCAGATGAGTTGGTCAGACCCAAATTCTCCTGTCTCTATGTGTGTCATGGAATAGTTTGTATTGGAAAGAATCCTAAAGATGGTCGAGCTCCAATCCCCACACCATGGGCAGGGACACCTTCCACTAGATCAAGTACCCATCTAAACTTGCCTTTAACCTTTCCTGGGATGGGACATCCACAGCTTCTCTGGGCAACCTGTTCCCATGACTCACCACCCTCACTGTAAAGAATTTCTTTGTAATATCTAATGTAAACCTACACTCTTGTCAGTTTAACTCCATGTCCTACCCCTACATGCCCTTGTGAAAAGTTTCTCTCCAGCTCTCTTGCAGATCCCACTTAGGTGCTGGAAGGGTGTTCCAAGATCTGTCCTAGAGCCTTCCCCTCTCAGGGCTGAAAATGCTTCAACTTTCTAGCCTGTCTTTATAGGAGAGCAGAGAAAGGGCTGGTGGTAATTATAAAATCATAGCAGATTGAAAGATATGGCAGGTGGAAAAACCCACTTAGTGCAGGCAAAAGCTAACAGTAGCTGGAGTAGCAGATATTGTTTATTTGTAACAGAACACCATATTTCCATATGATTCAGAACTCTCAAGATTCATTGCAATCTATAACATTGCTGTAATACTTTCAGGCATCCTCTTCTCCATTTTGTTGAATTCACTAGATTGAAGCTGTGGTCTTGAAACTCTTCAGGCCAGGGACAACATTTGCCAATGAATTTTGCAAAATACAATCCAGACTGTGACTTTTGGAGGACTGCTTATACAAAAATAGTGATGCAAGAAGAGTAAACAAATCTATTATCAGTCCTGACTTCCTTATTCATGTTTTTAAAAATCCATTTCTATTCTTTTTGAGCACCATTGACAAAATTTCCTAATGCAATGATAAACTGTGGAAAAGTGAATTATGCCTTCTTGCTTCATGCAAGTTTTGGCCATTTTTCTCTTATTAAGTAAAATTTGTTTCATCACTTCATTCATCTGAGGCTCCAGAAGAAAATTCAGGCTGGGTAAATTTCACCCTAATTATCACAGACTTTTAATATTTAGAAATGAAATTACAAAAATAATTATCAATTTCTAAATTCCTGGAAATTATTTTCCGTCACCCTCAAATCCAATACTCCCATCTTCAGCTTAATGTTGGTTGGCTTTTTGGGATCTGGTGTAATCATAAATAAATATATAAATATATTTAATATAAACAAATAAATAGTTAATAAATGAATAAAATTATTGGGGTTTTTGAATTTTCTGCAATGCAACTATGCACTGAATAAAAAGTGAAGCCCCATGTGTTGTACCAACAACACATCAGCTAACTTTTATGGTAGCTCCTGTTGACCAAAGGTATTAGAGTATCTGAAGCTCATGAAGTCGAGAATTTTAGTCACAATTTTCTCCTAAATCATATTTTTAAAAGCTAATTAGCATTTCCTTATCACATTTATATATAGAACAGTCCAAAGAGATACTATTAAAAGCAACTGTGAGAAAAGAAGACAGTGCAATAATTGGGATTTTTCATAACTGTACATCTAACTAATAGTTCATTCTCTACCTGTGTAATTCTAAATAACAGTGCAATTTTGAATAAGAAAATTACCTTTTCTGCTTCTTCTGGATGGATGAAGAAAGTCATCATATTAGTTGTAGAGGTACAACACTCATGTTACAGACAAGCCCTCAAGGTAAACTAATTCTCCTTAGCTCACATTTAGTGATGATCGATATCCTCTGATTTTACACTTCAGATGTTAAAATACTTGAACTGTCCCTGTTGGAACCTGTAATAACAAGCCAGGGAAATGACTATATTTCAAACGTACTTTAACTGGGTTTTAAAGCATCCACACTCAAATAAGCAGTGCTGGCGAGACTTACCTTCAGTCTGTAATTCATGCTTATGTCCGGGCTCAGCTGTGCAATTGAGCATTTATCATGTGGACAAATAGATTGGTTTTTTTGAAGAATCCTTTTAAGGTTCATAAAATCAGAACTGAACAGAGTTTGCAAAAGGGAAAATAATTTTTATTTTGCATTAGATCTATGCCGTAAATCTTTGGAGACTTTCCATGTGTGCAGGAGTTAGTATTTCTATGTCAGAAACAATGCATTTGGAAATACATCAAACTTAACCCTGGCTGGTGCTAACCTGAATTGTATAAAAAGGTTATACGACTCTCTTACATCTAAATATGAGGTAAATGGAGGTAAATTGTTTTCTGCTTTTATTCCGGTAAATTTTGTCCATAAAATATCTTCCCATGTGAGATTAAAATTTCTAGAGGTAGTGAAATGAAAACAACGAGGTTGCATGCTGTGAAATAGCTTGCTGTAGCAGAGAAGTCTAAAATCATCTATTGCACTTTGATCTCACATCTCTTCCCAGAAATTAAAAAATGTTTTAAAATAGGTTATGACTATGTATTAAACAATGAGTATATTTATGTTGTTAAATATCTCCATTAATAATTTTGGTATACCACTCCCTGATTATCTGTGCCTTATGCAGTTTTATCTGCGTTTGAAACAATTCATCCCAGGAGTGTTCCATATTGAAAATCTGTTCTGCTCTGGGAGGAGCGGATTGAGAGAGAGTGCAGGACTCTTTCTGTACCTCAATAAGGTCTAACAAACAACAGCTTAATAAGATAAATGCTTCAATGAGACAGGATGAGAAAAGGCATATGGACAATAAGGAAATTTTACATGAACTCAGTCTCAGGGCACGCTCAATTCAGGTAGCCCGAGATGGTGGATTTTCTCACAGCTCACTGCCCAGGGCAAATCCTGTCCATGGAATGTTATTTTGCTCATTCCAGCTAATGAGCACAGATAGGTTGTAGGCTGCATTAATAACATATGGGCTTCTCAAGCCCTAAGTATGAGGCCCAGTGGAACAGATGTTGTCTGCTCAAGATTCTGGTAGTTCACTAAAGACAATGTCTTCCACAAAGCTCCACAAAGTTGGCATACAAGTCCAGCTCAGGCTGGGTTCCCTCAAGCCCTCAGAGTCCTCCAACACCATTGCATCAGCCATTGTTGTCTTTTGTCCTCTAAGCCCACACCCTGAAATACTGCCTTGACATAATGCCACAAAAACACCCGCTGCCCCATCATGTGCCTGAGAGCATTCTCCAAACTTTTCTTGAACTCTGTCAGGTTTGGTGCTATAAACACTTCCCTGGGGAGCCTGTGTTCTGCAGCATAGTATGCTCAAATTAATCATGGAAACATGATTAAATTCTTTATGGTATATATTGTATAAACTATTAGCTGTTACAAAATTAACAGTTAACAATGCCAAAAACAGCCAGAGAGACCCTGGGTCTCTGGATAGCTAAGACAAATCACTAAATCTAGAAAGAAGTGAATTTTTGGACATGCTCCAGTTTTCAGTGTCTTTCCCTTGATTCTTCTCTAATATTTTTTAGATCATTTTACTCAGACACCTGGTTCTTCTCATTTAGTAGACTGCCAAACTGGGTCAGTCATAAACAGATTTGCTTCATGTAATCTGTAGACCCAAAAGTCTTCTGCTAGAACTCATCTAAAAGCAGCCCAAAGTCAGTTACATTTCTGACATCTTACTGCAGTCAGCTGAATCATCTCTTCTTCTCCAAACTGCATTGTGCATACCTGTATGGTATTTGTTTTTCCAATCCTCCTGCAAATTAGCAAAGGATTATCAGTGTTTTTCAAAGGAGCAAGCTGACACAAGTTCTTTCCTGACCCAACAAGAAATATGTGTAACTTCAACCCTGAATATTGCCTGGCTTTGGTTAGAAATATCTCCTAAAAGTTAATGCATTTGTCATGTTTTTCTTTCTTGGTATAATCCTTCAAGAGATATGAGTGTTGGAGTTCTCTTTGCACTGCAATCGCTAAATAATGAGATCTGGTTCTTTTCTTCGTACACATGCCTATCAAGCCTAGTAAAATATCTGACTCAGATAAGCTTTTCTATGGCAGAGGTATCTATTAGTTAGGTGAAATATATCTAAGGGTTCTCCCCTGTTTAAAGACCTCAGATCAAGTTAAGAATATGTTGGAGACATTAAAATGACACTAACTTGTGAGAAGAGCATTTAAAGCTGAAAAGCCTTAAAATGTGCCAAGTGGAAACCATTTATTAAAGTGTCTTTCATAAGAAGAAAAAAAGTAGTTCACTGCCCTCAATTAGACCAGCCAAAAAGCTGAAGGGAAAAGACAAATATCTTTCCAACTTACTATGGAGGCAGGAAGGGCCAGCTAAATTAGCAGATGTGCTCATTTGGTGAGAGGCCGGAAGGCATCACAGCACTTCAAGAGCCCTTTGTTCAAATTCCACTCCAAATTAGAATTGAGATAATTTCCCTGCTAAATTGTCCTTGACAGACATTGCTTCTTTTTTTTTCTAAATGGCACTTTTTTTTCTTCCTTTAGAATGAGTAAGATTGCACCAAATAACAGGTATTTTCAAGAGCACTGGGAATAAAACCTTAGGAGAAGTTTTTCACCTTTCAGTCTCTGCCAAGCCATATGCTGCCAGTACTGTCACCTACCTTATTTTAAAGGAAAAGAACAAAACATAAACCCAAACACTGTGTAGTCCTTTCAGCCTTGATTACAGCTGAAGGGAAGATATTTTTATTCAAACAGTCCACTTTCAAAATCATTCTCTCTTCATCTCCAACCACCTACTGTTACCTACAGTTCAAAGAGTTTTTGTGGCAGACCCTTGTTAAAGACCTGGCGGCGCATTATTGAAACACCACAAGGCAATGGAAAGAATGGTGAAAAATTCCACAATATATTATTGCATCCAGTCATCACAACAGCTAAGTTAGAATAGAATAAAATCTTAAGGAATTCAAAAGCATTGAAAACAAGCTTGATGAGTGATGTTCCCTAATGTAAAATAACACTCTCTCCTGTGTTTTAACAGTAGGTAGCATGATTCACCCCTTTGAGGCATCTCTTATTTTTCAACCCATTTGTGCAATGTTGAACTATTTGTATATCATCCAAACTTCTCTTACATTATCTTGTACATGATGAGTTCTAAGAAACCTTTTTCCCTAACCAGATGTTTCCAGAATTCTCCGAGCTTAATGGCTCTTTCTTCTGCAGCAACCATCAGAGGCCTTTCAAGAACCTTATCTCCGTGGCCACAGGCAGCCTTTACTCTGAGGGTTTTTTCTTCCTATCCTGTCATTTACTTTTCTTTTCTTTACTCTCCTCTTTCATACATTTGTTTTTCCATGTGCTTGTTTAGGAATTTGGAGACACTGAATCTAATTAATGGTTACACATTTTCATAGGTTATGACTGGATTTCATTATCAATATCTATCAAGGCAATTGTAGCATGAGTTTATATCACCGTGGTATTCTTTTCAAAGCTATGTTGAGAAAACAGCTTTACATCACAGGTCTTCCATCTATTCAGCTAATGTCACTAAAACAAAGCAAGCAATCAAGCAGTAAAAATAATACTAAGTAAGATTACATCTCTCTTGTCTTGCATCCCCTAAAAAAGCAGCAAAGCATCACAAATTGAAGGAGGCACAGATAGGAGGGAATGTAATTCCTGAGATCATTGTAGGAAACTCACATGTTACATAAACAGCCATATTTCTGAAATTATATGTTTAGATCTTGACACTGAAACTGATGGCTGTTCACTCATTATTTACATTAAACAATATATAATGAGATTTAAAAAAAACAAAAAACCAAAACAAAAAACAAAAAAAAAAAAAAAAAAAAAAAAAAAAAAAACAAAACAAAAAAAACCCCCAAGTGTTTTGAAATATTTTACCAGGTTTTGCTACCGTTCAACTTTCTACCAACTGTCGAGGTTGCAGTGCCACAACACCTGGGAGATGCCTGGGTGAGAGCACTGCAGGACTGCTGGTTCCTATGTATTTCACAAGAGCCAAGAGCAGTGCCAGGTCAAGGGTTCTTTTCCTTGGGGATGACAAACTACCCTAGAACTAGCATATAATTCAAGTTTAGTGACCAGAGCTTACAAAAGAATCCATGCCGGTGATGAGCTTGCTGATATTGATCACCATAATGAACTGAGTTTTCTAAATCACATTCACTAAATCAGAGTTATATACTAGTAACTGAACAGTTAGTTCTGCTGAGGAGTAAATAATGCAATCATTTCCAGTCAATGTTTTTGGGACTCTCAACCGAAAAAATTAATCCAAACAACTGTTAAATTAATCCAGAATCTTACCTGTGACATACTTCATTCTGAGACCAGGTTTTTGAAGAACAAATTTAAAAGCTCTTTTGCATATTTTTCTGAATATTTCAATGGCATCTTTGTGTTGTAATTAAAAATAGAAATTCTTTCCATGAAAATTAGCAAAAAAAACCCAAACCAAACAAACAAAAAAACCAGTCCTCTAATGAATCTGAAAGTAGAAAATCATAATAGTATCTTCATAACAGTAGCTTCATAATCAATATTTGAGCATATAGGCATTTCTAGGACAGATATTTGAAACAAACTGATCTTAGTTCAGTTTTTAACATTAATAAGTAGAATATGAATTTGTAATAAAATAAACTATTTAGATAATGAGGCTGATCCCTTTCTACTTTCAGAAATTTGTGAGATTGTGAATCCATTCCAATCCTCCTCGAGCATTTTTTTTTTTTTTTTGTAGGACCAGTTTATGGAAGTGGAAGTCTTCACTGAGCTTGATATTAAGCTCTCACCCTTAGTCCTTCATTGGTTTAAAACCTGATTTTAGAAATTTATAGCGTAAACTCTATAGATACCATAAGAACAACTCCACAACACAAGGCCTCTACCAAAGACTTTATGCTTACAGCATCACTGTGCCAAATACAACATAAAGAGTGTATGTTCACTCTTTTGAAATGTGTCAAGGCACCTTCAAAGTGGCTCAGTAAAGCAAAGCCATGTGACAGTGACTGCTCAAAAATTCATCCTTCCTTTTTCTTAGTAGTCATGCTCTGCTAATGAACTTCGAATAGCAAAGCACAATTTTATTATTACATTATTTAAGCAGCAAATATCTAAACTTTATATTGGTTGCTGAGTTGCAGCCTTTGTGGTATTTTCAAGTCATAAGCAAAAACTAGTTCTCAAGTCACTTAATTTTAAAACACAGCACTCTGCACTCTGACCATTTGTTTTGAGGGTAAGAGGTTCAATTTCAGGAAATCCCTAAAGATCTACATCCAGGTGGAAGCTAATATTTAAATCCAGAGCTTCCCTGAATTGGAGTTGCAATACTTAGTGAAAATATTTCTCAAGTGAGAAGGTGTGGTAGTGCACACATGTCAAATGGTCCTGGAATATTTTGTAAACCCTCCCTGAAAATGTGACGTGCCTTTCCCTTCCCCGCCCCTCCTTGGTCTGGATTGGTTGTTGTTCTGTGTCCCCCCGCCCCTCTCCCGAGGTTTGAAATTCCCGGGAATCTCTTCCCTGGGGTTCTTTTCCCTCCTGGATTCCAGCCTGGAATAAACATCTACTTATCCCGGAGGGAAGGTGATCCCTTTGGTCTTTTATCTAGGTTCGTGAAGAATTTCCCTTCTTCCCTCCATAGCTAGCCGGATTATTTGGGGAAACAAGGCGAATTACTTCAAGAAGGAACCCCAGAAACAACTTCAGCCCTCAGACTCTCAGAATATGTTAGGGACACTCCAGTCCCACCATAACAACACCCAGCCAGCAGGGAGGCTGCTGAAATGTACACCAAGTCCATGAACAGATAAATTAATTGAATTAGTTGAAGAAAAACCACGCTGCATTTAGTTCTTCACTGGAGAAAAGCAGTAAGAGCAAGAGCAGAGCTCTTATTTATAATGCAAGCAGAACCATTGTAACAGAAAAGCAGAAAGGTAGCAACAAGAAAAGAGTCCTGCACTAAGTGCACTAGAACATGATTATTTTTCTGCCTTGTGGTTGATATATGCATTGAGCTCTCACATACTCCCACAACTAATCCTTTCAGAAGGATGCACAATTGATGTAAGTGGTGAAGACATTGTTTAAGCCAGTGAGATTGGAGCACAAAACCAAAAACGTAAAGACATAAATGTAAAGACATAAAAGGATGAAATTTTGCTTTTCAAAACTTGCATTTTCAGTACTATTCTCAAATAGTAGGGATCCTTAGCAAAAAAGTTAGCCTTCTTATACTGCTAACTACAGGGACATCTTTATCCCCCTAACTACAGGGACATCTTTATCCCCCTGCTTTCTGGTTATTACTTCTCTGTTCTCTCATCCATTTAATGGCATAGACATGAGCTTGTAAGGTCTGGCTGTCTGTCATGTACGCATTAGTATGCATAGGCATTACTACCAAATACTGAGAAAATGATTCTTTGTTCCTGTGGGCTTCATTCTGTATTTGAAAAAATTCTCTTTAAATGACGCACTAAGTGTTTAAATAAAAATCAAGAACCACCAATGCTCAGATATTTTCCTGATTTGAGGTAAAACAATTTTAATTCTCCACTGAATTAAACACTGTGGTATGTCAAACTGGCATCTGGGGTGAGGACTGAGGTGCTGATCTAACTTTGCCAACAGAAATATTAACCAGGATCTGGGCAATGGAAAAAAATCCCCAGGCAGCTACACAAGCTGAGTGATCATTTCCTCTTGAACTTGCTCACAGTGACAATTTAAGCAGCTGAGTCTCACTGACTCCAAAGTTAATGAAAGTATTCTGTAATTCTCATGCAAAATTCAGTTCCAGTGATATTTGTAGCTGCCAGGGTTGTTAGTCACAGCAGAGAAAGTACCAAAGAATATGTGTAAAAGAGCAGTGATTCAATTCTATATCTTATAATTTGTGTTATTCTGATCACCTTTCCATCTCTTTGCATCTTTTCCCATTCTTTTGTTTAGTTTTATAGCTTCTTATTTGTCCCATAAATGTATGTTCATACTGCACTTTGTATCAGGGAAACTGGTATTTCTTTTCATGTGATCATTCTACTGGTAGCGCAATTTGGTTTAAAATATAAAAAGTTAACCTACGTAGAAAAGCTTGATTTCAAGTATTTGTACTGAATAAGTGCTTATTCAGTTCAATATATGTAGAAAGGGAGAATATGCAAGCAAATTACTGACTCAACATGAGTATAGCTCTGTGTGCAGACTGAAAAAATAGGCTTAATAACTGATTATATTTCTCTTTAAACTATTGATTAAGGTCTAACAGAGCTCTCTTAAGGTTTGCATATGTTTCTTTTTCAAAAGCACTATGATTTCCTTTTTCCAATTGAACACACTTCATCAAATAATAAAAGCTTCAACAGAGTAGAACAGCTAGAGGTGTGTTCTTTAAGTAAAAGCTGATGTAGAATATGCTAAACAATATTCAGATCAAGTTAAATTTTTATGTCTCACATTTCCCTCAGTTCTGGTGCAAAGGGAGGTGTGGAAGTAAACACTCAAATATTAGTACTCTAGAGGTCCCACATTAATGTAGAAATTGTAAAAGTAGGGGTTGAAAAGGCCATTTCTCTTCTGATTTTTTTTTATCAGTCCTTCCTTTTCATAATAGTTATTGATCATTTCCCTGCTTTTCTGCTTATCATCAATTTCTCCTGTAAAACTATTTCAAACCAAACTCAGTAGTCACTCTTTCAGACATCCATTCCAGCTACTGTTTCTCTCCATTGTCTTCTTATCTAAGCAGACTTCACTAAGTGTTTGCTTCTGTGTGAAACAGAAGTTTCAACTCTACAGTGACAGCACAAAACATCATATGTAGAGGAAGCAAAGGAAAATCCAGTGCTGTAAATTTAGCTATCACTGTCAAATATTCCAACCCCTTTCTAAGACACATTTTCCTTAGCCTTCACCCCTTATTCACTGGTACCCACTACACATTTCCCATTAGCTGACCCTTGGCAGAGGTGTTGCCAGTTGCCAATGCCACCGGTATACAGTTACCACAAGTAAAGTAAGGAAGTATGAATAGGAGGGGAAGCAGACTTGTCATGAAGATTGCTTATTAATGTACAGAAAGGAAAACACTGAAGTAATCTGCAGCAAACACCTTCTTCCTTCAGGAAAGAAAGTTAGCACAGGAGAATTTGTATGTAAAAGTTGTCTTTTGAGAATTAAGCTGATGTGTAAAATCATAAAATCTTGCACAATACGTTTATACAATCCATCAGCTGCAATTACTCCTCTGGATATTTCAAAATGGCTTAATTTTTTAGTAACTAGAACATATGGAATTTTTCATAGCTTTTAAAATTATCTTCCATATGGTATTTCACAATAAATTTAGCTGCATAATATGATTCATTAAGACATTCCTATGTTTAGAACTATTAAAACATCTAGTCAACTTTTTACAGTGAATTGTTTAACCCATTTATGTAAAATGCCTCAGCATCATTATCCTACTGATCTTAAAGGAACTTCTTTACCCTGAAAACAATTCTGACTTCTTTTCTTCAGAATTAACAAGCTGTGCGTATTTTGGTTAGTGCTTGGGGATTAACTACAAAAAAACGCACAGGGATGGTATTATACAGTCATTAAACAGCATTAAATCCTTCTAGGAATATTCTTATCCTGAATTTAAGTTGCTTTTTTCCACCTAAATTATCTCATTTCCAGGATTAACTGAAATACGAGAAATTAAGGCAATTGAAAATAATACAAAATTAAAGCCACTTTACAGCTGTAAACACAGAGAGATGTACAATTACATGATTCAGATTATTCAGTGATACATTTCCTTGGATGTCTGCCTGAAGACAAGCCCAGAGAGGTACCCAGGCTATTTACTTGTCATCGGACTCACCAAAATTTCTATTAGTTATTTTGTTAATTAAATTATTATTAGTTAATTAATTATCTTTTGCAAAATACTTGCTTTTCTAAGGAGCTCCTCCACAAGTAAACCAGAAAAAGAATCATACAGGAATATATTTTTACTACATGCTTCACAAGCAAAGGTTAGGAATGACTGTGCAAAGCAACAATTTACAGGCATTTTAAATAAACTGGATGTATTCTGATCAGTGAGACTGCATAGAATTTTACTACAGGGCTGAACAAAAATGACCACTGTAATTAAAGTGCTGCTATTTTAAATTCTACTTTTTAAAAGTGACAGATAGGTCAATGAGAACTGGCAGAAGGCCAACTAAACACACAGCTTTGAAAAACATGGAAAAAGAACCTGGGGAACTTTTGGCTGCTCAGCCTCCCCTCAGTCACCAGGAAGACAGTGGAGCACAACCCATTCAATCAATTTCTGAGTCAACAAAGGACAAAAAGGCAAGCAGTGAACAGAAAGCCCTTTACCAAGGGCACTTTGCACTGGCCAATGTGATTGAACAGCCCCAGAACAGCTCAGGCTGGAGGGCACCTCTGGAGCCCATCAAGTCCAACACCCTTCTATGAAGCAAGTTGCCTGGGACCATGTGCAGACAGGTTTCCAGGTTCTCCAAGGATGGTCACATCCTCTCTGACAAACCTCTTCCAGTGCCTGATCATCCTCAAAGTACAAGTCTTTACTCATGTTTAAGTGGAATTACCTGTATTTGAAGTTGTGCCCTTTGCCTCTTGTCCTGCTGCTGAATATCACTAAGAGCTTAGCTTTAGTTCGTTGTTCGCCTCCATCCACAGAAAGATCTTTATTAAAAAAAAAAGACAAAAACAAAGCCCAANAAAAAAAAAAAAAAAGGAAAAAAAATGTATATGAGGGTTGGAAAGTGATGCATAATCTTGTTTACTATTTACAAATATTTTAACACTAATTTAAACAATGATTCATCACAGAAGGTCACTTAGTTCATATAAAACAGACTTAATTTTTTGTTAAAAAGGAAATGTTTAGAATTTAGTGTAAAATTAGAGTCCTCCAAATAGAAATCAGAAAAACAAACAACAAAAAAAGGTTATTTTTATAAAAACTGAAATATCCCTTTAATTTTATTTTTAATGTGTAATCTATTTCATGTACAACCACCAGAAATCTAAAAGCTTCCAGCTTGTTTTGAGGTGTTAATATTTACCTGATTTTTTTCTAGAAAAGTTTGGGGAATTTGACGGCAGCAAGTGTACTCAAAAATAAAAACTCCAATTTCTTTCTTTCTTCCACAGAGGATTGAGAATTTTTACTAGGCTCTTTAGAGTACATAAGAAAAACAGATTTAAACGAGGCTCACACCATCCGTGTGGGTAGAACTAAAATGGATCCTGGGACTGCCCATTACTCATTAGCTGAGCTAGGCATTATCCCAGAAGCAAACAAGGATCAAGAGATTCAAACCTCAATGTTTAGAGTGAACATTTTCAGCACTAGGAGCAAAGCATTAGAAACAAAAAACATGTTTTAGGTAAGTATTGTTTGTCACACATTCTATTTTATTGGTTTCCTGTACTTTCATTTATACCTATTCCTTCATTTATCTGTATCAACAACCCTCCTCTGTAAGGAGAGTTGGCGAGGTTTTTTATCTAGACCTGAGGAGATAGCATCTATTCTGATCCTTCAGTGTTTTTTCTTGCTAACTTGCTAGCCCAGTGTTCCTTCTATTTATTTGACTCTAATTAATTTTTGTGGAAAAGAAAAAACAGGGGTGATGTGAGGGGATGGAAGAACAGCAGGGAAAAGCTTTGTATATTAACTGCAATTAACTACAGTACAACTCAAAACGGCAGTTTATTGACAGATGGACAAATGCAATTGAAGGTCCCAAGGGCTGCAATTCAAATCAGATTTAACATTATAGTGGATGACAAGGAATTAATCTTATCAGCACACGTGCCTGTGCTGTGTTTGCTGCTACATATGCCTCTTTTCATCTGGCTGGCTCTTAAATATACAAAGCTGCAAGAACATTTGCAGTACAGCTGGGTGACAAAACAAACCAAAGTAGGATATAAAGGAGCAAAATGAACTTTTATCTTCCACACAGAGAGCTCATTCCAGAAGCCAGGACAGAGACAAAAAAATCATCTGTGGGTGAAGCAGGGGAAAAGATGCCCTTAGGAAGGACAACTTCCATGCAGAAAGCTGGAAACACAATGTGTTTGACAGCACTCTTTGGTGGCTCCTGGAAGACAGGCACAGCCTGAATGTACCAATGCAATGATAAAACAGGAGGTAATGTCTGGGGATACATGCAGGGGAGGGGACATCAGAGACATGCCAGTTGTTCAGAAAGAACAGAGGAAAAGAAGCACAGTGGGGAGAGGGCACTAAGCTCCTGAGCCTTCCTGAGAAGGAGGCCCAGCAGAGACATATTTCCTGGACTGTCACTTCTTTGTGGGCTTAGGAAGAAATTCTGGCTTGTTATCCTAAATTGAAACCTTTGACACTGACAGATTGGATATGCAGGTGGAGAAAGGCAGGGATAAGGAGGTCAGACACATACATGGTGTAGACAGCTGATGAAAGACCTCACATGAGACAATGAAGTCATTTAAGTACTGGGAAGAGAAGAAGGAAAAATAGTTTATGAGTAACAACCTGAGGTTTTCAAAAAGCTGTAGCAATCCTATGAGATGTAAATATATAACATAAATGGACTGAAAAATAAATGTAAAACTGTGCAAGTGTATATTAAATACCCTGCAATTGCCCCACAAATGTTAGGAAACTGCCACATTAAACTAGAAAATATCATTAAACTAATTCAAAATATTATAAAAGGCTTCCTTACATGCATACACACATTTGTGTGTCATCAAATCACTCCATGTAAACATACTTTTGAAATTTCAGCCCAGCTGGTCCATTTATCTCTGAGAAGGGCTTTATATGGGGTTTGGTTAGGGGCTTAATTTTTTCTGGCATCTGTCACTGCTTTTACAATATTCTTTTAAACTTGACTTGTAATTTGAGACAAATTAATCTAGAATTAACAGACTTAAATATGTAAGGGAACTGTAATGTAGATAGTGTTGAGTGAGTAGTTTGCTCTGAAGCACAGCCAGTCTAAGGTATACCAAGCAAAGATCTGTGGAAGTTATCCCCTTTCCAAAGCTTCAAAGTAAGGTCTTGTGGCTGGTCTGCAAACAAGGAAGAGACCTAGATATCAATGTTGGCAGGACATGGATGTTTTTCTTGTGTACAACATGGCCATAGCTGAATATCAATCCAACACTAACTGCATGCATTATTTTTGAGTGGCTTTCCCTGCTGTAAGCCACGGATTTCTCATCAATCCCTCAGGCTTACTTCCTATTTCTTTCACACTTCATTTTACATGACATTGTTACAGAGGAACAAGTTCCAGCCATTAAACAGTTTCAATGCCTTTATCTGACCATAGCATGAAATACTGAGAAGGAAATGAGATTTGATGAAGACTTCTGACTGCAGAAGGCTTGCAAATACTTCATGGAGGCAGTTTGCACAACCACACCTTAGAGCATTACATGCACTGTGTTAACACCCTGAGAATTTTGAAAGGGCAGAACTGAATTTAGATGTCAAAAAGCCCTGAAATACAGACCTTAAAGCTTCTTTAGTACAAATAACACTGCATTCTGTCCAAACTCACTTGAAATACACGAAGCAGAGTTTTTTTCTAAAATTAAGCATTCTGAGAATCATGTGTAATATTGACTAAATCCCTCCACCTTACCAAACATGAGTTGTTTGTTTGGTTTATTCCCAAACCTTCCTCTCTTGCAAATCTCCCAAACATTACTCTTTAAAGAAAAAAAAAAACAAACAAACAAACAAAAAAAACAAACAAACAAAAAAACCCCAAAACATTCAGAGCAAGCCACTTCAGCATTGTTCTGTTCACTTCTGAAACATTTTTTTCTTTTGAACAGAACAGAGTGCTCCTGTGTTGGTTTGAAGCAGGGTCCTCTTCTCAAAAACCTAGTCAGGCCATTTCATATGTCTGAAACAGCTCTAACACCTTGCTGTGTGAGATATTTCTTTTCCCATTAGACTTACAGTGAGTCAAGACTGTCATCTGTGCCATACAGGTGCAGAAGAAACTCAGCTGTAGCTAGGACTGTCATCCTCAGTAAGACCCAAAGTAATTTGTAGACACCTCTACAGATTGATTCTACCTTGCTTTTAGTAGACTTCTGCAGTAAAAGCACATTTCTTCTAAACTTCGTAGTATGTTACAATATTAGAAGCAAATCTTATATGAAAACCTCTCACTGAGGTCATTATAATGCAATCAGTACATCTCTGCTCTCTCATGCTCATTTCTGTTACTTAAAGGTCCTGCAAGATTCTATGACTGTATTTGGTTTGTGTGGCCAGGTTTGGGGGGCAGGGTGGGTACAGGGGTGGCTTCTGTGAGAAGCTGCCAGAACGTTCCCTCCCCTGTATCCAGCAGAGCCAGTGCCAGCCATGTCCAGGATGGACACTCCACTGTCCAAAGATGAGCCCATCAAAAACAGTGGTAGATCCTCTAAAGGATAATGTCTTTAAGAAGAGGAGGGAAAGCCCTGTACAAAAGCACCATTCCCTGTTTCCCTGTGCCTCTGAGAGGAGGATGTAGAGAAAATCAGGATCAAAGTTTAGCACATGAAGAAGCCAGGTTGGGAGAATGTTGGTTTTAAAATTTGGTTTTTATTTCCCATTACTCTACTCTGATTTGATTGTTAGCAAATTAAGTTAATTTCCTCAAATCAAGTCCTTTTTTGTCCATGACAGTAACTGGTCAGTGATCTCTCCTGGCCTTATCTTGACCCATGTGCCTTTCATTATATTTTCTCTCCCCTGTTCAACTGAGGAAGGAAGTAATGGAGCAGCCTTGGTGGGCACCTGGCCATGGTGAACGCATCTCCATGGCTAATGATATGAAACCTGCCATCCTTGCTGAAGTGTGGGAGTTCGGCACACTGAGGTGAAGTGCCTATCACCTCTATTGTTTGAGGGAACAAGCCCCCAGGTCTTTCCAGATAGTTTAATTGTTATTTTATAGTTTTCAATTACTCTTCAGCTCCTGTAACAAGCAATCCTGATGCAAACTATGTATCAGTAAAGGCATAGGAATAAAAATACATTCAAATATTTAAAATAATATCACCTTTCCTAATTTTTTTATGCCAAGATGGATTAGACATGACAGTACATAGTGTGAAATATAGTAGGAATAGGAAGCAGGACATCCATGTGTAGACAAAAGCACTCAGACTTCAGCCAGAGTTAGCAACCATTTAACACAGACTCAAACCAGCAGATACCCTTGTTTGGTTTCTGTTAGTTCAGAACTGATGTTCAGGAGAAGTGAAGCCAAGTCTGGGGGTAGTGCACTCATGATTTAGAACACAAAGACCGTTCACTGAGCAATGAAGGTTAGACAAAAGGAAGCGATAACTGAGACATTGTTTTTTGTGCAGCAGCTGAGCTCTGAACATGCCTTTGTAGCTGACTGGAGCTGTGCTAGTTTGAGGAATGGAGAGTCACAGTCTGTCTCTCAATTCTTGAACAAGAGAGAAAGGCTTGAGCAAGAGAAATGGTGGCAAGATATTGCTTAATTTTTGTTCCTTCCTCTACAGGGACCCAGCTCTCAGTCAGGAATCAGAGAGGGGTTCCCACGTTGCTGTAATAAAACAAATGTTACCATTTTCCAGGGCTGCTGCTGCAAAGCTAAGGTAGTTGAGAGCCTCCCTGATTCCTGAAAGAAAGGCCAAGACCTTTTATGGGCATACCCATAAGAGGAATGAGGGAAAAAAATAAAACTCCAGTCCTCTCCAGTACACAGTCTGTGGGCTTTCTTATCAGTGGAGAAGAAATTCAAATTTTCATCTCTCTGTGAAAAGCAGTATTTTATGCTGTGAAGCTGCTAAAAGGAAAGGATCCTTGGCAAAGTAAAGATTTCCCCCCTCATGGCAGTCCTTCCTTGTAGAAAATTGAAAATGTGCAGTGAGACAAGACTGAAGGGAACAAAAACTGCAAGAGAAGAAAGCAGCAAGATGGAGTCAAGAAGCAGAAATTAAGCCAGAAAGCCCCATTTAATATATCTAATATGGAGATAAAGAAAGGCAATGAAATATAGCATTGGAATGAAAGAACAAACTTTAGGCCAGATTGAAAATTGCAGGCTAAATTAATTTCAAAGAAATATGTTCAAACTGAGGGAGAGAGATAGAGATGATGAAAAAAGAGAAATCTGTGGTTTGTTCTTTTTTTTTAAGGTTTACAAAAATTCTGTAATATTTCTTTACAACATATTTGCAGTCATCACCTGTCCAGGAGTCTTCAAATCAGAGGTGTCCACAGAGACGGTACTGTGACCCTCCTCTACAGCTGCCTGAAGGTTACTGCTTCAGCTATACTTGTGCAGGAGTGAAAATAGTGTGACTCTATGCTGGGCCTCCACCCCCAGGAAGAGAGAATGAAAGTGAAGATCAGAAGCAGAAAAAAAAGGATGTATTTTAATCTCTGACATGCTTTTCATGCTTTTCTGACCCCTGTAATGAATTAGCTTTCAGAACAAGCAGTGGGACCAAACCTCCCCCACAACCATTGCCACAACAGTTCCTTTCAATAAATAAATCTCTTCCCTTGCCCTGACCCCAAAGTGCTTCTGTCTCTCACAAACGTTCATCAAACATGGAGTTTTCTTTAGAACAATTCCTTAGAGCTATTACCAGCTAATGCATTATTTTTAAAGCTTTTAATTTTCAGTACTATTTCCCTTGGTTTTCTCTCCATTTAATCTAAAATTTAAAAAAAAATAAATAAATAAATAAATAAATAAATAAAGTATGTTCAGCCATTACTCTGGCAGCTGAACTTTATTATTTTTATTATTTACATTTAATGTTGGTTTGTTGGTCACCCATTGGTAGGATCTTTTTAACACTTTGGTAACTTGTGCTCCACATATTTTAGCAAACTCCATACAACAGACTGTTGGCAAAAAAAAAATCTCTTGCCTTCTCCTGACTTTCAAGAGCTTTTGCATACATTTACCCCAGAAGTGAGCAAAATAATGTTGTGCAGATGTGCTGGAGTGTTTTGTATGGGGCCAAGCCTCCTGATGCCAGCACTGAACCCCTGTTTACCCTGGCCAGCCCCAGCTGCCAGCTCCCCTGCACAGACAACATCCAGAACACAATTCACCTCTTTGCTCCAAACTAGATAAAAGCCCATTTCTTTCCTCCAGGGTGTTTTGTTCTGAGTAAACTCTATCCCCAGAGTGCTGTAGCAGCAGCAGCAGATCTCCAAATGCTGTGCAAAGGGCATTTGCAGACGTGAGATTTAAGCACTCCAAACAATTCAAATCCCTGCATATTCAGTTGGCTTACACAGCACCATAGCAACTTGCCAGTCCATTATTTTTGAAAAAAACTTTGGAGACCCAAACAGGAACAAACAGGCCCCAAAAGTAGCAAAGAATTTGGCTATGGAGGGTGCAGAGATGCTTTAAAGATGCACTGATTTCCATAAATATAGAAGATAAATAAACTCAGAGATTTGCCTCTGGTCTAATGAAAACAGTTCACTGGGCGTGCTGATTAAATCTTGCTTGCTGTACCACATAACTAGTGCAAAAAGAATTAAAACACATAATTTCAATTAAATATTTACCTTGTCTATGAAGAGAGGTTTCTCTAAGAGGAACTATCAAAAGAACATTAGTCCTTTGATGTGAGCTTTAAAGTGATCAGTAAAGCTATATGGTGGAGTTTTTTAACTCCACGACATTGACTCAATCAATAAGAAAGCAAAGAAAAAGGAACGAATTCTCATTTGGATTTCTAACATATGCAAGAGGAGAACATTTTGTTCTTCTCTTCATGGCCCACTTCTCTGCCTCTTGACATGCTCTGGTTCTTCGTGCAATAAAGGTGAGGTGGTTGAACCTGAAGAAGCCCCTCAAATTCTATTGATTTGGGTTTTGGCAAGTGAGTTTGCATGACTCCATAGCACTTAACAAGTGTTTTGGGAGAACTGAGATACACTCCACCAGTAAATCTAGGCTGAAGTATTTGGAATTTGCTATGTTTGGGAAAAGTTGTTGAATCACAACGGTTCTCCCAGAATAAATGAAACTCAAAAGTTATGACCCTTTTGCTAGGCAATAAACTTGCAAACCTGTAGTCATGAAGCCTCTGCCAACTTACTCTCAATCTGATTATTCGCATTTCAAAGCTGATCCTTTCTGTAAATTCCAGAACCTGATATCTGTAGTACTTTTCAAGCACAGACTGTCCAACCCATAGTGTATTGAGGTAGGAAATGCTCGTTCATAAACATTTCTAATTTAATTGAACAGTTTCTTTATGTGGAAAAGGAAAAAACCTATTTCTGGAAGACTAATAATTAAGATCAAAGAAATAAGCCAGAAAAAAAAAAAAAGAAAGAAAAATAGGCTTCCATAATAAAGGATTCTTTGAGTTTTTTTTTTCCTAAAGGTACAAAAACCTAAGTAAATGTTCTTATTTCAAATAACTCAAGACATCTAGTTTGGGGACTAAATCACAGAGAGAAGAATTAACCTACAAAATGTTATTTGGTTTATAAATATATAAATATATGCAGCCAAAAGCATATCCAGTTTCTGGCAGTACCATCTCCAACACAAGACATTTTAATGATGTCATTGTAGGTTTTTTTGCTAAAATAACCATCTTTTCTGGTGGTTAACAGAGAAAAATACACATGTTCATGTCTTCTGGTGTTTACACTGGAGGACTACAAAGATAAATTAAATTTGATATTCAATAAATATAGATTCTCCTAAAATATTTATTTTTAATAATAGAGGTTTTTCTATAAATTATTAACTTGGAACATGAAAAATTATAAATAATATTAAATGTTTATAATTGCCACAAAGTGTAACCTACTATTTGGTAGGAAATAATGGACATTCAGCATCTTATCTAAAACTGGACTTCTCACTGTTCTTACCTTCGTAGCAATACACTGATCTTCTTCCACATTCCAAACCAAGATATAAAATTGAAGTCCCTAAAAGTTATTACATATTAAGGTAAAAACCTCTAGCATTAGCCTAAGTTTCAAAATAAATAGCCCTCTGAACATCAACCAAAAATATTTTAAAAGCTAAAAGGCCTCTTTACAATTTTTAACACTTCAATACCAATGATCTTGTAATAATTTGGAAAAAGTTATATCTGATAAAATATTCTGGTTTTGTGAAATAACAATTCCAACTAAAAAGACAGGCAAAAAGAAAAAGTTTGATCAGCTTTTGCATCAATTCTAAAGCAGAGTCTTCTCGTGGTTTTAATACTTTAGAGGTATTCTTTACTCTCTTCAAAGCTTTTGTTTTTCCTGGCTTTTTCTCTTGCCATGAACTTTTGCATATATGAATTTCTGCATGGTGTTCAGCATGTTGCTTGTATGTTTACACAATATTAGCAGGTGCCTCTCATTACTGATTTGTCCAGCAAGTCATTTGCCTACTCATTTTACTGAGATAACTCTTTTATTTCTATACATCATTTATGTGAGAAACATTCTTTAAGTCCTGAAGGGAGTGAGTGAATTACTAACTTACTATTTTAATGGCATTAAATGGTTATTGGCTCAGAGCTTTTGGTTTTTCATTAATATCACAGGCCAAACAGCTTTATTCAAATGATCTTTGCAATGGATCACTTTTCTCAAATTTGCTACAGTCACCTGTATGAGATAGTGCTGTATCTTTTCTACCCAGCTTTTTCTTGTGTGATGTGGCAAACAAGAAATAAAGCTGCCCATGGCTGACTTTTTCAGACAGCTTCAAAAAGACAGTTAAACAGATACATCATTTGTCGTACTACATCATTGTCATTTAAATTTAATCTTGTGAATTTTTTTTTTCTGAGTAATTGAGACAAATTCAAATCTAGTATTATGTCATGTAAATCCGTCATGAATAACTTTCAATAGAGTTGTGTCTGATTATGACCCAGATTCTATCTGAGTTTTGATGTTTCTTCTGTGAAACTTCTAACTGGAATAAAACTAACAATGCATTGTACAAACTTTGTCAGGTCTAAAATATTCATTTATTGTCTCCTTATTTGTCCAAAGACAAAAGTATTTGGTTTTTTAACCACTAAAAATGTGTTTCATGCAAGTTTTGTGATTTATTATACAGTGTGGCACACCATAAAGTTCTTGTACATAACTGATGTACCAAAACTTGCATGAAACACATTTTTAGTGGTTAATTAAAAAAAACTAAAATCTGATTATACTAAAGGAAGAAGTATTGAATGATTGAAAAGAAGGAAAAGAGTGATGATAGAGGAAAATAGGAGGAAAAATGTTTCATATGTTAAGGTGGCTATACAGGGGTGAAACTGGGTCAGAATAAGAAGCCACCACTTTCCAGGACTATGCCCTCGTGCAAAGCAGGTCTTTTGAAGTTATGTTTGGGACTTTAGGGAGAAGGTAGAAATTTAATGCAAGGAAAAATTGTACTTCAGAAAAAAAGACCTTACTTGGAGAAGCAGACCTGCATATGTACCAAACACAATATTGGCTGCTAAATATATTTGGGTGACTGAATACAATGGTCTAAACGCCAATAGTGTTCTTACCCGACCATTTAATTTGGATGATATACTCTCATTTCCTTTTGTCCCTGGATAGAAAGATCATTGGAGAGACAGGAATATAGAAGCAGTCATGTCATACTGTGGTTGATATAATCTGTGGCCTGTCTTTTATGCTGTGTAATAGACATTTATGGTCTTGGAAGTGCCTGGAAAATTCAGGACTTGGGTCTTGTACTACTGAATAGGTCTGTAGCCCTGTATCCTGTTCAGCTAATTAAGCCATCTTTTGGCACTCTCTAAAACACAGACACAAAAGTAGCACAAAATAATTAAGAAACCCTGTCCTGAAGTGTTTTCTCTAACAACCTTTATCCACCACATAATCTGATTTTAGATTTCTCTTTTCTGTTGTGTTCATTTAATAGCTTTGTTAGTGTTTTGAGATTTGAAGCAGTTCTTCAGTTATTGCATCATATTTATGGGAGACAAAACTGCATTTTTCTATGAGAGTAGTGTCTTCTCCTGGACCTCAGATTTCCTCACAAGAATGGCCCTTCATGCTAAATAAGTTTGAGCTGATCAGTCTGGAGGCTTGTTTTGAATAGGCCTACCAGGAGTATCTGTCACTCCTGCCTGATGACTTTAATAGGATTCTCAGTACTTTGGTCTGATCTCCAGATTAGTCCATTTGATTAAAGATAATTAGGACTTGAACATTGTCTGCTTAAAATTCCAATCAGCTTGGATCCTTACATACTCGCCATGACTGCAGCAGCCTGTGTACTTCACTTTTTTGTCTCATGGATACACAGCACAAAGAGTCAAACTTGTCTGGAGATTTCTGCCTGGATAGTTTCTCATACGGGAAAATAATCTTTCTGTAGAGTAGCTGAAAACTCTTCCCTTCTCTACCTCAGCAAAACCTTTAAAGGAACAAAATTTAATAGATGCCAGTCAGCATACGGTCATACGGAAAATAGCTCTGTCAAGCACGTTTGATTTAATTCCTTCAGGAGACTACAAGTTGGGTCAATAAATGTAACAGTGTAAATGTGATAGACATGGTAAGCTATTTGCCTTGGTGCCGCATACATTCTGATAACAGTGAATTAGAGTGGGGTCAGCAAAGTGTATTTCATGTATATCAAAATCCATGTAATGGACAGACCTTCAAAGTAATCATCAATCATTTCATTGACTTTATTACAGAAGGATTCTCCTGGGAGTGAGATTTAACCTGAGGCTTCCCAAAAATATTTTTGGTGATCTGGGCAGGAATACACTTATAATTTAAGTCTTATGAAATTTTGGGGGAGCCTAAAAATTTCTGAATGAAGATTAAAAAACTGCACAGAGCAATCTAGGTTTCCTTGTAAAATTATATCAGTTCGAAGTGCAATTTTGCACTATTTAAGGAAAAATGATACCTCGAAGCAATATGTGAATGACAGTATTATAGAGTGGGGATTGTGGTTTGGAAATGAGATTACTGGTGGATAAGCAATTTAGTGTAAGCTCCCTGAATGATGCTAAAAAGCCCATCAGTAACTGATATAACTGAAACACATTCCATATCTTCATTTCTTTTCTCATATCTCAGTTTTCTCTAAGTTTTTACTTTTATACTTCATCTGAATAAAGAAGCAACTGCAAAAAAATGTCAGGAATTGACAATTTTTTTTATTTCTAGTAGGCTGCTAACAGTTTGGGGATAGGCTATTTTCCCACTCTAAACCATGTCATGGGACACATGGGAGCTTACTTAAAAGATATCAGTGATTTATAAAAGATTCACATTTCACTGAAATTATAGACCCCTTTCCATAAATGCTATGACAACCTTGAAATGAGCACTGAAAGCCAATCTTTTTTAATTGCTGAAGCCACAAGCCATAATCACACAATTCTCTCTGATTAACAAAGTACACTAGACTATTAAAATCTATGCATTGCAATCTGAATAGATTAGCCTTTAGGACATATTAACATCAAATTTCATATGATATTAGCTAATAAATTAGTCAAGCAGAAGAGTTCAAACTCTAATTACCAGACAGTCATGAGGTATGTCCAGTTACTAATATCAGGCAGTGCTGGAGGGAGGGAGGAAAGGAGGGAATGTTGCGATTAACTAGTCAGGGAAATGCAGCTGTGAAAATTATTACCCGTCATTTCTGTAGTGCTGTTGGAAGGCATTTAATGAAGTATCATAGAAGTAATGTATCAGCTAGGCAGACTGGAACAGGAAAGCCTCAAAAGTGGGCTTTCTCTCCCTGTGGTAGTGTCTGACTGTGTGTAGATATATGTGTACATACGACTGTCTATGTGCAGTGTAGGACTGTACATCTGTGAAGGTGTATGTTGGAAAGGATTGCCTCTGTGCAATGACTTTGGCTGTAAATGGAAGAATGCCATACCATCATACCTGTCCCTCCAAGCCCCAAAGCCATGGGCCACTGACACACCTGTGAGTATCAGCAAACACAGAAAGTCACCCACTGGTGATAGCTGTTTCCTCACAGTGTACAGGAATGGCACTTACAATGCTTCTGTTCTGCCTCAGAGTCAAAGCATGCCTCTAAGCAAGCCTGAATCACTTCAAAAAGGTAGAAAGAGTTTAAAACAAGGTTCATTTGACCTCATCATTAATGTAAAAAATGTTTAATTCTGCATACCAAGCCCAGGTTAAGAGGGGGCAGGACAAGGGCATCTGTAACAACATATTCATATTAATTCATTTATAGTGCTGAAGAGCACTTGAATGAAAACCTTTGAACACCTTTTCTCCAATAGTCCCTTAATGTTAAGAGAGTCTATTCTTCACTTGAAAAACCACAAACATTTTAAAAATACATGAATGCAAGGTTGCTTAGGCACCAAGGAAAGAGGCAACTAAGCCATAAGAAAAGTGTTCCTTTGGTTTATTCATGCTGTTTCCATTTCTTCTTTGTGTTACTGGGCAAGGTATCAGAGTAATTTTTTTTTAGATTGGTCTGTTCCTGTTATTCAGCTAATCAACGTCCCTGAGAGCCCTCCCTCATTTCTTCTCATCCAAGAATTCTAGGAAGATGTTATTTAATTCACTGCTGAGAATTTCATAAAAGATTCAGCTTTACTCATCATGATTATAAGTAATCAACATTTAACAATGATAGCTGGCTGAAACCCATTCCTGCGTTTGGCATATTGTGTCATTTCAGGTTTCAAGAAAGCAGCAAATTTTGTAGGTTGTTTCTGCACCTCACATCTTCATAGTTCTACCTCTACATAGTACTCTTCAGAAAGGAGAAAAAGTCATAGTCTGTTTGATTGCTGTCTTTATACTGAAGATATGATACGGTATGATTAGGTAATTTCTTCTTGTTGCACCCAAAATAAGAAGACAAAGATTAAGCTTTCATTGAAAGCATTTATATTTTCACTACTAACAGATATTCTTGAGCTCAGGATCTATATAGCACATTGCTCTTGTCTTGGAGTCCTTCAGAAAACACTTCAGGCTATGGAATTTTCCTCAGGGATCATTAGCTGGGCAAAACAAAGCTGGAGACTGCCAAATGGACAGCTATAAGTTCTATATGGCTATGCTCCTCTGTTCTTCTGCCTAAATTTAATGTTATGCTGTTAGCATGTAGACAACTGCAAACAAATCCTTTGTTAATTTTAAATTCCTGCCTGTCTTGAATTAAAGGTTATTTCATTAGGACTGGCAAAACATCAAAGTGTTCCATTTTTATGTTCCTTAAAACAGAACTAAAATAGTAATGGCCCCAACATGGAACAAGAGTGATCAAGATTATCTAGAAAATAAACAACGTTCAGCTGCTGACTGGAGAATGAAAATAAGGTGTTAGAGTGGTAAAATTGTCTTCCAGCAACTGATTTTAGACAGAAAATCCTAGAAATCTGGCCAGCCAGGGAAAAAAACTGTGCAATCTTTGCTAGTACAGGTCTTAGGAGTATAAGAAGCAAAGTAGAAAGTGCTTGGAGTCAAAATCTCTCTGAAAACAAATGTGAAAAATATGACAGAGAGCATTGAAAAGGCAATAAAGGCAAATGTATTCTAATCGTTTGTCTTAATCCTTCAATTTGAAAAGACTTTTTCTCCCATTTGACATAATCCTCTGACTAACAATAAGCCTGTTTTTTTCTGACAAATCATCGTCATCACAGTGTTTGAGTAAAATATAAAATAACTTTC
>VWZN01001395.1:586754-615893 GCA_013396955.1 Regulus satrapa | reverse complement strand
CTTTTTTTTTTTTTTCTTTTTTTTTTTTTTTTTTTTTGTCAGTCTGGAAGCTCTTTAACATTCAGTGTGGAAGACAGCTACCAAAAAACAGTCAGTAATGATAATTTTATTGATTTTGACTTGCAAAGAAATCTCAAATGGGACTAACAAGTAATTTCTTCTTCATCAAAACCTTGTTCCAAATCAGATGTCAGGAAAAAAAGCATCGGTGGCGTCACATTTTGTATGAACTATGTTGTTATAAACAACATTGGGACAATATATGTAAAGTCTTTACTTTTTCATTATATGGACCTTTACTTATTACTTTGTGGACCTTCTTACCAATTTAAATCAATTTCATTTCTACAACTGTCACAAGAATAGAAATATATATAGATTTTGTTTCCCTCTAAATTTGAACTTCTAATCTATTTCAAGTCTATCTTCTGACTTGAAATTTATTCTGCACTTTTTCACAGAGCTCAATTTTCCAAAACAGAAATCTTTCTCATAGTGCTGCAGTGATGAGAATTATTTGCATTAAATGAGGTTTGTTGCTCAGACAAATGCACATGCAGACATTTGCAGGAGACAATTTTTTAATGCAAAATAGTTCATAACATAAATATGTCTGTTTTATATTCATGGGAGACATTCTCCAGTGGGACTTACAGTAGTGTTAATATTTCACAAGGCTTCTTCCAGACTGGCATGCTGTATTACTCATTCACTGGAACAACACTCACCTGAATATTCACCACCAGCCAAAGGTTATGTGATGTGAGATGACTCCAGTGCATGGACCATGGTTATTCTCATAGGGCTTAGGAAAGAAGAAGCAGTGTGTCCCTCTAAAACTCCCCAAAGCCAAACTCCAATGATGACAAAGGATATTTTCTGTCTATTGCTGCTACTTCTTGTCTTCACTTCAGTGACTATTTGGAATAGAATTCCTAAAATACCTAAAATATATGTGACTCATTCTAAATCACATTCCACTACAAGTTGCTTTCTTAACATTTGTATTTCTACTTCTACACTGATAATAGTCATGGGGAAACAAAACAGAAAACCTGCAATAGATACGTTTGACTGAAGTCTCAGGATAGCTAAAGAATTCTTTCTAAGGGTTTGATCTCAACTGAGTTGAAACATTTCTTTCTTGAGAAATGTGTATCATATGCAGACAATTTTGTGGGCTTACTTGAGCAACATTCATTTTTGCTTCTTACTATTTGTATAAATACACCCAGCCAGCACACTTAAGTGATTTTGCTTTATCAGTATTCCACAAAAAGAAATCATACAACAGTCTCCAAATAAATTTTGTAGCATAAATCTGAAAGCAGTAATTACAGCTCAACCTTGATGTGCAAATACAAGCATTTTTGAATATTTCTGTTTTAGAGAGAGGTTCTGTTTGTTTGTTTTTGTAATTAATTAATTATTCCCTAAGAGCAATAATATCCGCAGTTCTGTTATGGGATTAAGAAAGATCAGCAAGTAAAAGATAAAAAACTTTCTCTGTTATTTGGAAGGAATATATTGATATACACACACATGTACATATATATACATTCTTCATTCAGAGCTGTTATTTATTTTATTTAGGCTTCCTGGAACACTTAATGAAACATTTCAATATTAGTGTGCTCCTTTTTCTGCTTCCCAGGAGCCATTTTTAGCCCAGCAGCCAAACAGCCATCTTCCTTTCAAAGTGATGTAGATGAAAACACTTCTTTCTCAGAAACAGCAGACAGGTGTTTGAGGTCAAGACGTAGTTCCATATTGTAACTTTTTTCTTCTAATTTTTCCTTGCAAACATTCGCCTGTTCTACTTCTGTTGCCTAGCAGGAGTTTCTCTGTTTCTTTAAGAAATGAGTTTTCTAAGGTGTTATCACACCAGAGTTTACTGTCATAAGGGACCATCAGATGCATGGTCCAACTCAAGCAGGCTGCCTATCAAATGCTTGTTTGCACAGTAACTTTTTTTCAGACAATTTCAACCCCTTACATACAGCCCAAAGAGAAAAATAAAAGAAGATATTTTTAGACTGGAACTTACTGGAAAAACATTTTGAGTCACAGGGACAATGCCCTGCTTACCAACAGATCTCTGAGCAAAGCTGCTCTGGCCAGGGAAAGCTTTGCCTGAAGAACACCTCTGTTCACAGAACCTCTTTCTTATCTTCAGTCAGAACACCTTGCTGCACACCCCTTCACGATGGTGACTGCCAAAGCCCCAGAGGCAGAGGAGCTACATCTCCTCATGCCTGACAGAACAGGGCATTTAATCTCATTTATATGATCAGAGGAATTACTTTCCTGCCAAAATGAGTGCAGACTAATGGTAGCTCCTAAATTAGTTACGTTTAGAAAAGAAACTATTAATAGTTCTAACCAGCAGGCAATAATCAAGAAAAATACTTCGGAAAATAATTATTCTGATTCTACAACCCACAGTTTTGAATTTTTTCTCTCTAAAACAATACAGAAAACAAATATTCTATGGCCAGGTGATTAATTAATGGGGAATATATATATATTTTTCCCCTGGAAATCTATGTATTAGGTTAATAGGCATCATAACTTATCAAAAATGAGGAGTGGCAAAGAAATAAAAAAGATTTGAGAAACTAACTAAGCTAGTGGTATGTATCTTGAATGGCAAAATTGTCATTTCTATGTATTATTTTACATCACTGCAAAATCAAGAATCATCTATTTTAGTTCATTATTTATTATATCAAATATGTTAATTATATTTATTCCTAAGTACACTAAGTTTGGGATCCTATGTGCCTGGATGGAAAATTGTAATCATGCAGACACCTTCACTCATGCTTTCTGTGCTATCTTCTGATTATATGACTTTAAAACCACTAAGATTTTTCTTTTCATCACATTGACTGCCTGAAATAAAAATGTTTTTTCCATTTAGTTTCTTAATTACTTTGCCATTATAAGCCTTCAGCAATGCTAACCTTTAAATTGCATCTTTTCTAAAGAAGATCCAATAATGTGAGGGCTGAAAATCCTAATAAATCACATGACACATCAGGTACAAGCACATGCAATGTTAAAAAATAAGTCATCAATAAAAAAGGCTTTTTTTGACTTTCAGTATTCTATTTTTATATTTGTTATGTTCTTTCAGTAACAAGGGAAAATAAATCATGGATCCTGTCTCAGTCTGTCTAAGATACTCTAGAAATTAAGCAAAATCCAGTGCAACAGCTGAATCTGCATTGCTGCCTTTTTCTTTGATGGCCCTGATGCTAAAGCAAGACCCACCTGGGCAAAATAAAATTTTCCCATTAGAAACTGAAAGAACAGTCTGGGAGGATCTTGGAGGGAGTTTTCCTTCCTTTTGAAATATTTCATCAGTTCTTCCCTACTCATCAGAGAACATTCCTGCCTCACTGTTCCTCCATATTTTCCTTTGTGTGTCCTCCCTAGCAGGTCTTGCAGAGGGAAGACCTTTCAGGTGGGTCTCCACTTTCAGGCAAAACAAACATCAAGCATATTCCTTGAAGGAAGAGAGAGATATTCAAAAACTCAGGATGGCAAAATTCAGGTGATGCCCTGTTTAGGGTCCACTCTCAAGATTTTGATGTCTTCAGCTTTAGGAGTTCTGGGATGCTTTCTGAACTAAAAAAAATTTCTGAGGGTCCTTGCAAGGACATCAGGAAAGGTGTGCTCTTTAGAAAATATGTCTTAGTGGAGCTGCACTTCTGAGTCATGAACTTTCCTCCCCAGGATCCTTCCTTCTCTGAGAAATTGTACTAACAAAAAAAATACACATTCCCACCAACCTGCAGTTGGAAGAGATCTTAGACTGGTTCATCTTTCCATCTGACAGGAACATTCTTTCCTGAATGTCCTGCACCTGACAGTGTTGGAGCTTTCCCAATTGTGCTTGCCTGGTACAGGTTTTTTTTAGAATACCATTGATGACTTTTCCTCTACCTCATGAGATTGAATTCATTGACTTAAAAGGAAACAAATTACAAAACTAGCTTAGTCTTTAAAATAATTCTCTTTGGGACCAATATCAGGCTAAGTCAAGTGTAGCAGAATGAAAATGAAGTGCATTTGCTTAAATATTTTCTTACCCACGCTTGAGTGAATTTTGCAAATATGACACTTTCTTGGGATCACCATCTTTATACATACCCAAGAGCTAGAAGACCCGCAAATGCAATTTGTGATATTGCATGTCATTTCATAGAAGTTGTTCTAGGTAGGAAAGTTACAGTTTAGCTAGGGAAAATTGGATTCCCAGTGTTTAATGGGATGAGAATTGCTTTTGAATGAAGAAAGACATTAACTGCTTTTTCATCAAGTTCAGAAAAAAACTATTATTAGCTCTATAAGACCGCTTTTTCATTTCATAGGATGTCTTTAGACACTTCATTTTCAGAACTGCCCTTCTAGGAAGGACAAATTTTTTTTAATGAGAAGCCGTGATATATTAGATTTGCACTTTCTAGCAATATGTGGGAGTTAGATGATCCCTAAGTAGCACAGAATAACTGCTGGCTAAAAGATAAATTAAGCCTGGCAAACTAGAGGGAAATTATTCTATACCCTGTATAATATGGTCAACAGCAATTTCTAGCTGTACATCACAGTTTATAACATCATCTTGGAGAAAACTAACAATTGAGTTTCAAAGATGTATGGTAGTACTTATTCATTTCCTGGCAACTTTATTTTAAACTTGATTATCTCACTGTATGTTCCATGACCATGAGGCCCTGGCTGACTTGCAGTTACTTAAGTTTGAAATTGTTCTCACCAAAAAACCCCACAATTATTTGTCCAATGTTCCAAACCATTTTGTCCGCAGTATTTATATTGCAACGTGTCAAAGCTCAGCTAGCAGAGTGGCGACTGGCTATGCTGAGACAGACATCTCTTGAGCTAATCTTGGTTGTATGGTCCAGTAAGGGTCTGCTTGAATCCTTTTTTGTGCCTTCAAACCTTCATAAGGGATACAAAATTTTTCATCTTAGCAGCACATGCAGTGCAGAGCTCATGGAAAAGACAGAACGTGCATTTCCCCAGTCTTCCTCATTCTCCAGATCATTTAGCCAAGCCATGGCTTTTCACAAAGGTCTCTCTGAGTGAAGATGTAAATTACCAGAGCACTGTAGTACTTCTGAACACCTCTTCACTCTGTGATACTCTCTCCAGATTGCTGGGGGCAGGCAGTGAGGGCTTACTGGTGCTTGCCATTTGGCTCACAAACAACGTGGTCCAGCTTGGTTTTTTTTTCAAAATAAATGCTCTCCAAGTCATTACCCAGACAGCATGACTATTTTATTTGCAGGCAAAACCCCTTCAGATTTTATCTTTGCTGTTTGCTGAGCAAATAGATGGATGGGATTGTGAGAGGTGATTAGAGGACACAAGGTACCTGAGCTTGTCACTTCCAGGCAGAAGTTCAAGCTCCTGATGCAAAGCTGCCATGATTCAGGGATCAATCTCCATAAGTCCTAGTTATTGCACAGTCAATAAAATAGGGTAGGAAAGGAGTTTTCCCAGTGTCAAATATCTTCCTTTGATTTCAGTTGTCACAACTGTCCCTATTCAAGGAAAAATTCTCCCAATCAGTCTCAGTGTTTCAGTGTCACTAACAACTCCTTCCTTCTGTTCAAATCCCTTCTTTATTATTTGTCCATTTCAGCCAGTGACTGGAATACACAGTGTGTTGTCTGATGTCACAAAACAGTCATATTTTGTTTCGTGCTTTGTGTAAATCGAAGTGCATCATCAGCCAATTGCTATCATGATGGATTTTGTGCCCAGTCATTCCATTCAATCAGACTGTTTGGACAGGTAGAGATTAAAAGTTTTCTGTTGGATGCTTATAGAAACTTACAGCATCCTGTATATATACAAACTTACAGTTTTGTGAAGAGAGAACAAACTTCTGGTAAAATCAAACGAAACCCCTTTTAGCTCTTCTTTAGTCTTTTATTCTCTTATAGTCTTTTATTCTCTTAGTCTTTCAGTCTCTTATTTTTGTTCTGCTCTCCTCCAAACACAGCAAAATTTCCAGAAGCTTATTTTAAGATACTATTTACTTTAGATCCAGAAAAATGAAAAACTTCTGCTCCACTTTCCTGTTCTATGGACTAAAGTGTGATGCATTTCACACACACAAAATAAAGTGTTCATCTCTAAGACGTAGCTTCAACTCAGTTTAAATGCATCATCTTGGTTTATCTTGCTTTTTTAGCAAAGACCTGCCTTGCCTTGGTTTCTGAACTTCAGCTTTGAAAAGCTTCTTCAGCTCATAAATGTGGTCATTTAAGATCCAAGCTACAGAATAATACTCAGCCAAAGAGTTTAGAAAGACTCAAAATTAATTGGATTCGTAATAAATGCAGCTACTGAGATAGGTTGCAAGTTCTTAAAGTATATGAAGTTTTGTAGGTTTAGATGACAGATATTTTGCAAATACCAAGAGCTGAAGAGAAACTTTCCTCATAGCACCAAAGGCAAGAGACTGCCAGAGCACAGCAATTCAGTTCCATGACAACTTGGGAGATTTTGGAATTAATTTTTGTCCCTCACTGGAGCAAAAGAGAAACTACTTCTACATTTTCACAAAGAAGATTTGCACTAATCCAAAGACCTCTTTTTTAAATTTAAATTCTTCCCTTGCCCTTGTTTTCTCTTCAGAAAAGACCAGAAAAGATGCTCTGAACCTTAGAAAAGAGAAAACATTACCCAAGCCTTTGAGCCCCTCAGCTGTGTGTTGTTCACACACAGATATTCACAGATAAATGTCTTTGTGTTAGTAAAAAGAAGAAACAAGCAGCCTTCCCCAGCCCGAGTCCATTTTCATGCAGTTGTGAAGCACCTTGTCCCTCACAACAAGGCATGAGACCCTGTCTGCTTTCTGGGTATGGGTCAGTGAATCACAAAATCATAGAACACCCTGAGCTGGAACAGCCCTTCAAGGATCATCCTTTCCTACTGCCTGCCCTGCACAGGACAGCCGCAGGAGTCACAGCATGTACCTGAGTGAAACAGGATTCCGGCCCCTTCAGGGCAGTCCCTCCTCCCAGTTATCTCAGTTCTGTGTCAGGAAGAAGACTCCATGAGCTCGTTAAGTTTCGCATGTTTATTAATATATTATCAACAAACCTGGCAGGCCTTCCCAGACTTTCTGCTCAGGTTCATCCCACCACCAGAATGGCTGCAAATGGCTCCAAAGTTGCACAATTCTTTATCTTTATACAAAATTTCACCAAATAAACAATAGAAACTTAACCTATTTTTATACTTTAGCTAATTAGTTTTCCATGTCTATCTGTACAACTGAAACTGTGACTCCTTTTTAACCAATCCCCCTTTGTGCTCTCAAAAGTGCAAAGTCATGGAGAAGAGAAGGAAGAGGAAGGACTAAGAACCACACCCTTTTTCATCCATCTTTTACTCCATTNAGAACCACACCCTTTTTCATCCATCTTTGACTCCATTTACAAAACACCATAAAACCTACACTTCTCACCCCAGTGACACACCATCCTACCTTCTACTCTGTCATATATCCTGGTTTACCCAGGGACTTTCGGAAACCTTTCCATAAATGAGAGACAAAGATAGTACTTTTCGGAAGTTAGAAGAAACAGAGAAATGCCTCTCTGTTTCTGGACTCCTAACCAAGAGAATTGTCCAAATGCTTCTTGAGCTCTTTCAGGCTTGAGGCTGTGACCACTTCCCTGGAGATCTGTGCCCAACCACCCTCTGAGTGAAAATCCTTTTCCTGAGATCTAACCTAAACCTCCTCTGACACAAACTTCAGGCTATTCTCTCAGGTCCTGTCACTGGCCACCAGAGAGAAGAGTGGGACCACAGGGAGAAAATTCTTGGTCTCTAAGTATCAGAAGAGATGTAAGAAAATTCCTGTTTCTGGGATTATTTGTTTCTCTCATACACTCTACACAGCCACGGATGGATGCAGCCTCATAGTAGCATGCAGGGGACAAAGAAGCAGCACCAAGCAGCCACACATGCTCCTGCAGCTGACACTTGTGCCCAGGACAGTGAGTACTTGGTGCTCCAGCCAGACACTCTGTGCTGAGCAGCAGCATGAGCTTCAGAACATCCAAGTTCAGACAGGGCCTGACACATGAAACAGGGCAACTGCAATTCTTCATTAACAATTTTAAGAGTNGCTCCATGACTGACAGCAGCAGCAGCATTAAAAAGGAGATGAGACCAGTTCTGGAAAGGATTAAACAGCATGGAGCCCACAACAACTGCTTTTCAATGAGGCATTCTCTGCCCAAGTGCTCCCTGCTGCTACTGACACCAGCGCAGGGAACAAATGGATCCAACAAGGGGGAGAACATCTAGGGATGGCAGGGCAGCAAGAGAGGATATTTGTGCATCCACTGCCTTTGTGGGAACAGAGAGAGCCCATTCACAGCAGAGATCTGGAGGGCCAGGGGAGCCAGCAAAGTCCTGTGAAGACCTGCTTTCACTTGCCCAGTTCTGCAGCTGTTTGAGTCATAAAACTGGCTTGCACAACAGCCACACAGAACACCTTTCCACTCCCATGACCATTGGACCCCTGAAATAAAAATTATATCCAGAAGTTTAACACTTACCACTTAAAAAATAGATTTCTATTTTGAGTGATCACTATTCAGCCTCTCTGAAAATCAGGACTTCAGGATCTTTCCTCTTATTGTGTAATGGCTCCATTGTGCATATTTTTATATTGCTATTTTGAGGTAGATTTAAAAAGCAGTATTTCATATAAAATGGTGGAGGCCACTGCTAAATTCAGGGAACAGCTGGATTTTGTTAAACTAGCTTTTATACAGCTATTGTGCCATTTTTCCACCCAGCTCTTCTCAGAAACAGTGAATTAAATTGTATAAAGAGCTCAACATAATGGTCGTTTTAATTTAGAATACGAAAGTATTTCTAGAAACTGAATTAAATTTCATTTAAACTTTCAGCCAATTAAATGAAGTCATAGTATTTTGCTTCAGGCTGGTTTGAGAATTTAATTTTAAAATGTTCTAAGTATTTAATAACTATTTCATCTTCTTTTACCTTTTTATTTTGAACAGTTATTTTAATTTTGAACATTCTAAGGTTGTAAAATGGGAAATCTTTCTATGTTTAGATTTTGGTGGTTTGAGGGATCTCTCCAGTGAACTGATGAAATCCTGGAATGAATTTCACTTTATCTGTTAGCAAAATCCAGGGATCAAACACAGTCTTAATCCTTGCAGTACATAACTGCATAGCTTCTGCAAGATAACCACATGCTTTCCTCACAATATAGGCTTCAGTACCAAAACTAGTGATACTTTAAACTCATGCAATAATTAAGACTTGGTATACAACAGCTAAAAACAATGCAGCTAAGATTGTTGTGTGATAAAAACTGCTCTGCATCTTCATAAATAAGCAGAGCAGAGAGAGACATGGTGGGGGAAGACCAAATAATAACCTGCCAGGTTTTTCCAGCATCCATCACAGAGCCATTAACCCATCAAAGATTGTCCCTCTCCAGAAGCACAGAGGAGAAGAGTGAAAACCAAGAATAAGGACTCAGAGGAAGGGACGCCCTATCCAGACCAGTCCCAGGCTTGTCCCAGGAGACCCTCAGCCCCAGCATCCAAACATGTAAACCACCACAATGACTCGATGCTGAAGCATCTCTCAGACTGCTGGGGTTTGCTGTCTGAGGGTATCAGACACAATATGGGACACGGAAGAAGAGATTGCACAGGGCTTACTATGGGATGTTTAGGAATTAAAAGATCCAGTTGCTACCAGAGTGAGCAAAATCTAGTGCCAGCCTCTGCATTGGAATCAGAGCTGAGAGGCCTGTGTATCCATGGGGCCACTTAGATGAAAAAACTGGGATCCAGGGGCATCTAAATATATGCATATCTTTCTACCAGCATCACTCTGTCCTGCTTATACAGAGAGGAGTTCAGGATGAGGCCCCTGACACTGAGTGTTAGTGTGAGTCCCCAGTGTTTCTATTGGTGTCAGTCTGTATGGCTGCCTATCTGTGTGTGTATTTATGACAATTCATGGTGCACATGCCTGCTAGAAACACATGCTGGTTGTGAAACTTGCTGTTGGTTGTACCTGGGGGAAAAGAGTTGTGCCAGCCTCTTATCTATTTGGCTGTCAAATCTGTCCCAGCACCCCTAACAGGGATGATTTATCAAAAAAATTTAATAACAGAATCATACAAAACCTGCTGATAATTTTCCCATATTTTCACAATTTTTATTGAATAAAATATTCATATTGGACATCCACATGTGTTCCACCCCAAAGAGACAACTTCAAAATCCTGGAAATAATAATCGTTCAGTAACTTGCATTGTGAGTCTATTCCCCAAACAGTTATTTTTCTGTAGCATATTTAGAAATAGATGTGGAAAGCTTCAGAGAACTGATCAGTCTAAAAGCAATTTGATTTTATTTTGCCTCTATCCTTAGATTTTATTCCACATTTCATTTAAATATTTTGTCTCAAATTGGACCAATCCATTCACTAATCCATTTTTGTAAAAGCGAAGTAGCATTTAGCACTGCTGCAAAAGTTAATGTTCTAGCCACACATGTCTTAGCAGAGCTGTGGTATCTAGCTTTATAACATGACCCTTTTCCCTCAGGAAAGCAAATTACTCTATTATTTCTGCAGAAACAGTGGTTGGGTTCACCCTGTCTTTGTGAAATGTGCTTGGTACTCAATCAGTTTAATCCCCAGTGGGGATTAAACTCCATAAGCACTCCATAAGCAATATAGCTACATTATTGCTGGGGGAAAAAACAGGGCTACAGGTAAAGGTTGCTCCAGAAATTCTTAGAAGCAGCATGAACCTGTGAAGTGTTTGAGCCCTACCCAGGTGATTTATGAACTGGAGGTTTCTGGATGTTGTTGTTCATCAGGCTTTCATTGGCACAGTTCAAAAAAAAAAGAGGAAGCAAAAGAGATTTTCATCTTCCTCTAGTGAAGTTCTCTGTTTTGCGCCTGCTAGAGTGTTTCCTAATGCTTAAGACAGAAGCAAAACAACACATTTTCAGTTCCCAAACTGGCATGACAGGCTTTTGTTCTCAGTTATGTCTTTCCCATATTCCCTTAGATTAATCCATTTTCCTTAGGGAAATATTCCCCATGCTTTCCTCCAGTGTTCCAAAAAAAGGGGAGATAAACAGTGAATTAATAGCCACAGGCTAAGGATCTGCAATTCGTCTGTTCTGAACAAAAGCAAAATAATTTTCAACTCTCTGTGTATTTTCATTCTAATTTTTAGTCCATCAAGCTGATGGGTTTAGCTCATCTTTCATTTATCAGATACAAATATCCCTCCCAAGAATGATTTAGCCATTTATTCAGAAATGAAAATAGAATGTGAGTACAGCAAACTGAACTTACTAATGTGGGCTGGTGTAACTGAAAACTGTGCATACTTGTTACATCCACAGTAAAGAGGAGCATGACTAAGAAGACTGAACATCACTCACAACATGAAAAGGGAAAATTTTGGAAGTCCTGATGAGACAAATTGGGGTCTCTTGGTCGTTGTCTGAGGACCCAACTTCTCAGGCACAATTTGTGCTAATGATAGTGCTGGTCAAGAGCAGAGTTTCAAGGTTGGAGCCTGCAGCCCACTTCTGCTATGGTGTGTCCCAAAAGCCAGCTGTGAGGCTACAGGTTTTTTTTTTCCATTGAAATGTCTGAATTATCCATTATTACAGTGTGATGGTGTCTGTGATTTTGTGTATATCACTGGTGCTGGGACTACAGAGTTACTAGATATAATGGGTAAACAGGTCTGGACAGATGATGGTTTAATTGTCCCATAGGAGTTTTTGAAGTTTTGATGTTTCTTTTGAGCCCATTTAAGAAAGAAAAACATGTTCAATGATTTTCATCCACAACCAGCAAAAAGAACAACCTTTTTCTCAGCTCACTGAGATTTTTGGTTTTTTTACCTTTCTGCTCTTTTTACCTTTTGAGGGATAACAATAACTAACATTTTGGAATAAAGAGATCTTTATAAAAAAAGATCTGGTCTGACCATCTGACTTTTCTATCTTCTCTACCACAGAGGAACAACAGTCAACACAAAGCTCTTCTCACCACTTGTGTTTGCTAACTGCACATTGGACTCAAAATTAAAAATGCCACCCATGAGTTTGAAACTGTAGACTCTTCAGGATTAAAGCAGTAGGGTTTAGATGTGCCCACAGCCACTTCTAGAACAACTTACTGAAAATCGAGACAATAATATTCTCTTAAAGATTTTCATTTTTGCAACCACCTCAAATTCTCTGCCTTTAAAGATGTCTTACTTTTATGCCATGTCTTCCTCTCTCATCTTTCATAGACCATAATTTCTTGTATGCAACATTATTATGTACAACAGCCACTTTTGCCAGCTTTTTCTAGGTTTTAATTAACCAGCTATTGTATCAATGAGGAAAACCAATGCATAATTGATCTCCTCCATCTCCAGAAAAAGTTAATCTTATACATACAGGCTAATATGTAATTATTTCTTCTTCCCTTTCCACTCATTCTGAGTGGCTTATATGAAAACCTGTTAAAAGATGCATGTTTGCTTTCCCTGAGGGAGTCACACCAGAGCCGCATATTTAGCAGATCTGAAATGCAAAACCCATAACTTATTTACATGCCATCCCAAATATCCATGAGATTAGAAACATGACCTTATCACAAAAAATGGATTTAGGCTGTATTTTTTTTCTCCTGTACTTATATTTCAGAGTAGATTAATCTGGTTTCAACTTTTTGATATAATCTCTGCCTGAGTACCAAAGCCTGAATAAAATAAGCACAGCAATATATTGTAATATGCCATTCTTGTAAGAACAATTTTGCTTGGAATAGAGATGAAAGCAGGGTGTTTGTAGAAACAATCTTATCTTGAAATGAACACAACCAAAAGGTCCTGCAGCTCTCAGCTCTTATGACAAAAACAATCTGATTAAGAGGAATTATACTCAATCTACTTGCTTCATGGCACCTTGAAAGAGCATACAATCATGTATTCCTCCTTTATTCTTTACTACTAATAAGTGATGGAGAAACACAGTGGGATTGGAGTCTTTACACAGGAAAGTCCCTACGTTGTGCTCTTAGAGCAACCAACACAGCAGGAATTCTTAGATTTTCAGTGGATTGCTCAGGCCCCACACCTGCTGTTGCTCTTCACCCCAGGAGTTCTGAGCTCATTCCCCAGTGTTGTGATACCTCAGACAGGCATTCCCCTGCACGAACATCAAAGGCACCCATCTCAGTTGCTTCCATTGCCACCAAGTGGGTATCAGTTTAGCTTTTTATCAGTATCAGCAGGGGTTATCTTGTTTCAGCATGAGACAAAGAGCTTACTGAAGCCTAAATCTTTTCAGCAATATCTGTTTCATCTTCTGTCTTAAAACAAAGGCCAGCACTATCAAATGTGTCACTTCTCAGCAGCTTGGCATGGTCTTCAGAGAGCCATTCCCTGACATCCACTGATCCATCAGCTATATGCCCATTAATTTAGTTTAGTATATTTTCACTTCTGCTAAGCAAAAAGATAAATTAATTTTCCATCTTTTGGTATTCAATTTCTCCACAGTTTTCAGGGGTTTTTTCCCTGTCTTTTTTCTTCTTATGTAGGTGTTTGAGTATTTACAGGGTTGGCTTGGTGACTTGCAGAAGCCATCTGTCATCCCCATGGTGTGCTGCAGCTCATGCTATGCAGCGTTAGTCTGCTAACACTCAGCTGTCAAAAGAACCAGACCTCTGTCAGCTCCTCAGCTTCAAGTGAGTGCTGGAAAATGCACAGCATGGGGGTAAAATGTACTCTAATAAATGAAAACTGTTGAATCACAAAGCACTTGAATGACCAAACACAGCTGGAGCTTTCAGAAAACTTGAAGGAAGCATAGAGGTTCAATGATAATGTTGGGGTCATCATCAGTGCACTTTTCTGAATGAACAAAGAAATCCCCTTAGCAAGACCCCAGTAAAATCCCTGTAATGGTAAGCAATGCAAGGAAAAGGGTGCTTAATTTTGCTGGCTGAACTAAGAACTTTAGACTCATTCCTGTAAAAATTGGGGTGGACATGGGATACAAAGCTTAATGCAGAATTTAGGAAACAGAAGGAAACAATTTAGACACCACTCTTCCAAGACACACTGACAGGAAAAGAGGAGTAAATTGCCTTTAGGTGTCTCCAGGATGGTTGTTTGCATAACTGCCAGATGAGGGTGTACTCAGAAATGGAAACCAAGCGTTTATGCTGCTGCTGCACTAAAGAAAACTCAGTATCTCCTGTTGAGAAAGGCAGGGAGGGTTTGACACAGGAAAAGATCTGATGCTGATGTGTTTTGAATTGCAAGACTGAACTTGGAATTCTCTTCACACAGATGCAGAGTATGCTTGCATTTGCAACATACCCCAAGCTATAAGTAACCCCAACAATAAGGAATACTGAAGAGCTATCTCATCAAACCTGGATCATTTTTTCAGTGTTATGAGTGCTTGATAGTTTTTCAACTCGATACCAGGAACAAACACAGTTATTTCCCATTAAACACTGTGGATTAAATCTGCCACACAGGGGGCATGGCATGAAATTCAGCAGTGTCAACTCTCCTTAAGTCACAGTCAGTAATAGGGACAGAGGATGTCCATTCTTTTTCTTTTTGTTCCAATACCAAACTCAACAGGAGACTTCCAACATTTTGAAGGAACAATAGAAAATCAAAGACCTGTAGAAGAGCTATATGCAAAGTTCATCTTTTGCAAATGTGTCACAGGGAGCCAGTCTAAGCATATTGTTCTCAAAAGCAAGAAATAATTTATTTTAAGGGAATCTGTGCACCTTTACAGGAATAAGGTGACTTCTACTGTAACTGTTATACACTCTGTGATTCTTTTAATACAATCTTTTCATAACCAGGTCCTCAAGCACATTTAAGCTTAACATTATTCGCAATTTAAAAGTTCAGTTTGCATTTAGAGTCACAACACAAGTATCTGCCAAGAGACGAACCCTGGCCGTGGAGACATTCAAAAGGGATACAATGTTCTGTGAATGTGCAAAAAGAGGATGGGGCACAATAGAACAAAAGATGGCACTCAATTTTTTTCATTTCCTTCTTTGAATATATAATTGGAAGCCCTAATCTCAGTCTTTATCAGTTAATTAGAGATTTTTAAATGTAATTGTATTTTATTCTTCCTATATTCTTCTATCAAGGTTACATATAATGCCTAATACATCTGAAAAATTACCTGCAACCCTGATAAAAGATCAAACAGATCCAGGGTTCATAGAAATATTTATAGAAATATGTTCTAAATGGAGGAAGAGTGATGTATTCAGTGAAATAAAGCCTTTTACCAACACTGCTTTGATCTGTCTATATCTGAGTCCTCTTGGAGCAACTTTTCTTTAAAATTTAGCTAATCTTACATAAAAGAATGCAATGTTGTCAAAATTATATAAAAGTGTAACTTAGGCTAAAAAAAATTGTCCAAAACAGGCACAAATAAAAGTTTAATGAAGAGGATTCTGCTGATTTTTCATAGAACTTTATTTTACTTGTAGAAATTTGAAAGACAAACTGAAAATAACAAAAGATAACATCATCCATTCTTTTTAAAATGCTTTCATTTAAAAAATATACTTGGGACAGGATGACTTTTTTCAAGCTGTGCAGTTGTTACATAATTTTTGTTTGGTTGGTTTGTTTGGTTTTTGGGGGTTTTTTGATGGGTTTTTTGGGGTTTGGTTTTTTTTATTGGTTGGGGTTTTTGTTTTTGTTTTTTAATAAACTGTATTCTTTTGTTATTGTTTCAGATAAGATCAGAAATTCCTCAGCTTAGTCTGCGGGGTGTTACAGCCCTCAGCAATAGCACAGTAGGTTGCCAGTGTTGGTCTTGGTCTGAAGTCTATAGGTAACGTTACAGGAATACAAATAATGTCAAATAAGCATTATGCGATAGGTCTGGCAAGACCATGCACAAGAGATGTGGGCACAGTTCTGATGCAGTGAGTCCCAGGAACATGAGAGAAGCTATGTCTGAATGAAGCTGTATTCAACAAAAGGACAAAAGTTCTTAGGTTAATATGTACTATATACTATAGCATAGAGTTACTATGTACTATAGGTCATAATTACTTGAGGTTTTGGTGGAGGAAAAGCAGATAAGGCCTCACACCACTTAAATACTAGGAGAAACCTCTGCCATCATCTGGCAGCTGCCTGTGTTAGTTATTAGAAAGAAGGGATGGATTAATGGACTGGCTAATGACCTTCCTGCCTCCACCAGCAATTTGACTTCGGCATCCTGCCTTTCACTCATTGTGTGAAAGAAATTGATGCTACACTATAACAGGGAATAAGTCATCAAGGTTCATCAAGACACAATTTTTAGGTGATAAAAATATAATTCATGCTGTGCCCTTTTATATTCCCTTCAGGACCAGTACTCTACAAATCCTTCCAAACGGAAAGTGCATTGCAGTACCCACAAATGCCAGTATCACTGTTCTTTTCCATCAGCTTGAATGGAGATCACATATGAAAGCAGCCAATCTTAAGGAATGAATCATTATGCCAATATAGGAAGCTACCTTGGGGTTTGGTTTTCTCATTCCTAGACTGACTCAACATCTGTTTTAATTAGATATTCTGTATGCATTCTGATTTATGTTTGGTTACATATTCGTTCCAAAAGGAAGAGGCACCTGGCTTTATACACATACATAAAGAATCATCTTTATTTGGACACATAGAGCATGGAAAGAGCTGAGCATTCATACTGAAGGAATTGTATTAATACTTAATAATCTGAATAAGAAATTTAAATGAAAATAACCATAATGCACTGAAGGCATCTTTTCTATTGACAATTATAAAGCTGTCTACTGTAATTCCAGAACTTTTACTCCAGTGCCATTCTCTTACTGTGCTTTGTTTTAACTTCATGGCCAAGTACTGTTGAACCCTTATCTTATGATTATCTATGTTCTAAAATGACAGTAGAGAAAACCAGCAGAGAACTTAGCAATTTGGGTATTTTCATCACTTTCGAGAGCATGAAAATGACAATCTGAGAAGTAGAAGACAAACGCTCGAGTGTGCTGGCAAAGGAGTAGAAAAGAGGAACATCTCCATTCCTCATTCACTCCTGCAGCCAGAGGAGACCCAGGATTCTTTCCACCCCTGGGCGTCCTGAGCCATTCCATCTTTACCTCCCTAAGTACTAAGGCAAGCTGCCAATGCGATGAAATCAAAAAGTAACACTGAAGGCTGAATTTCTACCTGTAGTTAATCTTCACAATAATGCCTGTGATGGCATTTCCATTCTTTGAACAATATGGAAATGATAGAGAAATAATATTTGATGAAGGGTTGTAATGACTTCACTGAAACATAATTCATGCAGCAGTTAGTGGAGAAAAATCTGATGTTCATGAAATCATTACTTGGAAGCACTGATTTAAACCCTACAGTTTCAATCTCTAGGGGGAAAATTATATCAAGATTTCTCCAGGCAGTTTCACCTCTCTGAACTGGCTGATGACAAAATGATTACAGCATTTTTTCCAGTTGGTCACAGGTGATTTAGCCAGAAACAGAGAATCAAAAAAGTAAATCAATAAATTTTGAAAACTGGATGAAAAATATGTCTTTGGATCACTATAGATACACTACTTGTAATTGAAATTAAACCACCTGACTTTAAATTGATGCAAAAAAAAAGTCTTTTTAGGCAATTTCTTGCAGTTTTCCTCTGCAACTAGTTACTGTACTCTCTGCAAGAAGGTACATGACTGGGCTTGCAGCTTTGGTATCAAATCCTATCAATCAACCCTTACAAGTGATGGCAAAATTCTACAGAGTTTAGCAATTTGTCCATGGTAAATATGCCACCTGACTGAGAGGTAGATCCCAGAGGACTGTGATCAGTGGCACAGAGGTTTGTTCAAAGGCCAGTGATATCCCCCAGGGTTCAACACTGAGCCCAGTATTGTTTAACTTACTCATCAACACCTTGGATGAAGTGGCATATGTCCCGTCAGCAAGTTCACTGATGATGGGTTGAAGGATGGAGAAGAAGTGTGTCAGTCCAGAGAAAAGATTTGGAATAAGCCAGAGAGGTTGTTGGGTTTTGGCCAGAACAAAAATTTAATTGGCAGGATATGGCAGAATAATACACATGACTAATAAATCGCTATAAATGGATAAAAATTAATGCAAATGGCCTCTTCTGGAAAAACAGGCAAGACAATAGAGAGGAAATGTTGGATAAATTAACAAGAGAGTATCCAGGCTGCTTTGGTAGGTGTTGGTTACAAACCAGAACACCAGGCAGAGCAGAATCCTCCAGAGCACAAACTGTGGTGCCCCCAGAGGATTTCAGCTGATCGAATGCCAGATGCTAAAGGGACACAGTAGGACACAATCTGTCAGGGTCATTACATGCATCATATGCACACCTTCTTATGGAACCCAGCTGAAAATCCAACCAGGTCTGAATGTAGGTGATTTGCAGAGGATTCAGCAATAATAGAGATGTGACCACCTCTTCATGTCATGACTGAAAATTGAATATTTTAACAGATTTCGTTTTTTTCATAGGAATATCAGATAATTCTTTAGATTTGCATCCTGACATCCAGTATTTCCCATGAAGATCTATAATTTTGCAAAATGAGTACGTGTGAGTGTGAAAAGGCAGTGAGAACAAAAAGTGGAGTTTTGCTTAACAGAACGCAAACCTGATAATTATTGCTAATATTCATTTGCGATGCGTATCACACTGAGCTGCCAAAGAAAATTCTTGCTGCCCTGCAATGTTGAAATGCTTTCCACCAAGATCTGAGTAATTTAGCCTGTCAAGAAAACAATCAGCGTGCTTTATTCCATAGCCTGGTTCCATCACCATCTCTCATTCCTCTTCAAGGGGCAGAATCCACTCTCTGCTTAACTTTCCCATAAATACCTGCTTAACATTTCTTTTAAATACCACACATTGTCACCGTGTGCAATTAGCGATCTTTGGCTAAGTGAGGAACCTTATGCAGGTTTCAGACTGGCTGACAGGTGACAGATCTACTTCCCACATCCACATCTCGTTATGGAGCTCAACTCCCCCACTGAAGACTGACAGCTGTCTGAATTTACAAAGCCAAAGCCACAGACTCAAATCAGCTCAGACTGATTTGTACCGACACACCAGGCAAGTCTGGGAAAATGTTCCTATTCCTTCATACACCCACACTGTAGGTGATAAAGTGGTCAGGTGATCAGGTTTTTCACACTACCGCAAGCAGTTTTCTGATTTAATATCCAGAGTTCCTAGACCAATTCACTGTTAATTCTGTAGGCTGCTTTGGGCTTTTTCCCTGCAAAAGCTTAACAAGATACCATTCGCTACACATTTCATGGTTTCTTACTCCTGCCTACCCTTTGTGACAGGGAAAGGTTTATCTCCATTTACAGCATTAAAAATAAGCTTTTGTAGCTCAATGGCTATTTCAACAAAGGTCAGTTCATCTCAAAGGTTTTCTGATGAACTGTGTATTTGCCCTGGTATAGAAAGAGTCCTCACATGACTGAGCTAACTGAGCCACAAGACTAGCTGGAGTGACATGCAGAAGAAGCAATTTTATTCAGTGTTGCCAGAGGATTCCACAACATAACGGACTGCCAGAAAAAGACCTTTATCATGGATTATCAATTACTACCTTGGTTCTGATTATGTGACTTCTTGCACCATATAGGATAAGACCATCAGGGGCTTCAACACACATGAGAGGAGCTTGCCTGGGGGAAAATGAGGATTAAATCAATCATCCAAAGTTAATAGTTAAAGAAATCTTTTTGACTTCAGTTAAGGTGATATTTAAAATATTGAATGTATCTTCTTGTCCAGGATAAAGCTCTTTTCCTTATTTATCTTGGCCACTAATCCCACTGAGTTAAATGTCACCTTGCAAGTAGGCCCCTAGAAGCAAGAAGAAATATCCAGGTGTAATATCCAGCATATGCAGTTATATCCAGAAATATCCAGCAAGGTGTTAGTCACTGACAGAAAGGGCACCCGATTTTGGAGAATATACTACTGAGTTTTGAAACATTTTTTCTGTTTTTGATGTCAACAAGAAAATTGGTAACACTTTTTCCAGGGTAAGTGGACAGTCAGTCATCCCAAGGGGAGCACTATCTAGCTTCATGTGGGGTTTGATCTGTGCTGCAGGAGAAAGGGGAAAGAGAGCTGCTGAAATTGCTTTACCTGCCAATGGAGGGAGGGATGTACCTTGAACCTGCCAATGGGAGTTGAGTCATTGAACATGGGCTTGTCTTAATCCACAGACCGTGTAGATAACTTCAGCAGCCCTACAAGCAACCCACTCCTCATATGTTGTGTTTTAACAGGGGAAGATGTTAACTTCACACAGTCTTTGTGAAGATTGTTGTGCACTGACTGAGGAAGATCCAAGGAGCACTGGCAATTTAAAGGACCTGTAATGAACAGACTGTGAATATGGTACCCAACATATCAAAGAGATTGAGCAAAATGGGGAAAGACTGAGACATAGAAGTATATTTCTGTGGATTGTGAGCTGCTTACAAAAAAGGGTATGGGGCTAGGTGCTATTTGGATGCAAATCAAATAGCTTCAGATCAAAAAATGAATCAGTGAAGTGGCACATAATCTGCCTGACTGTGCTCATATACACAGCAGGAATATTTTTGAGAGAAAATCCCAAGAATTACCACTGGGATTTGCAATTTCTTCAGAAAACAGGAGAACTGTTTAGGAAACAGGCCTACTCAGATCAGATAATCTGTGCCCAGAATCCATTAGGCAACATCATTTCTTGTTTTGACAGAATTTGATTTCATTTAAATCATTAAATGAATGCAAAGCCCTATGTTCCATTATCACTGAACAAATCCACAGCAAATATTTTTAATTCAATTATATGGAGATTAAAATACCTTAGAGATGATATAATTATGCCTCAGCATTTGGCATGCTCACATGGGGATTTAAGAAAGTGCTGAAAAATGCAGGCATGAAGCCTTTTAGCTCTTTGATGAATAAGAATATGTACTGCAAAGTGGATGAAGTTCTCAAAACTATTAGACAACTCAGATTGCAAAAATTAAAATTCATGGGGATTCTTCAATAGAGCTGAAAATAGGCAACCTGAACAAATTGCTTCCTTTCTAGCAAGCTTCCATTTTAACATTTAAATTGTCATTACATCAAAGTTCTCCTAATCCTGAGGAAAACTTTCAAAAACACCTAAGCATAAGTTTCTGATTTTCCAACTATTTATGCGACTCTATACTGACAATATACAGACCTGTCATATATAATGCCTTCGTCAAATGGGTCTAGCTCAGCTCCTGTTAGTGTGGAAGGTGACCTCAATGAAAGCTGATCTGGTTGATTAAATGGGCTTTGGTATACTGCAAGAGCAGCTGTATGAACTGTAGCAAAATTTCTCATGCCCAGACAGCGGGAAATTTGAAACTTACATTTTCTATTGATTCAAAAGCAAGGACCAAGGACAGACCCTAGGCAGAGTCTGTCTTTAGCTGAGTTTTATTTAAGAGCTTTCTCTTTGGGAAAAATGTGTTGCTGTGATGTCTAAGCCTGCTGCCCAAAGGAGGCACAGGTCCCTTTCCCTGGCTCCTGGGGCTCCCTCCAGAAGAGCCTGTGGATCAGCACCAGCCCTGCACTGTAAGGTGCTAGCTTCAAGGTTGAGCTCAGTGAGGAGGGTACAGATGTCATCCACTGATTGGCACTGAGTGTGTGGCACTGAGTTTGTGTTGGAGAAAAATGTTTATGTTGCCTCTATGAGCAAACAGAAACTCAGGAAATTGATCTATTTTTTTCCAATCCTAAGGCAAAGGTTGTGTTATTACCAATTAGTGGGTTTGTCAGTGCTGGGGGCATGAGACAGAGGGACAACAAAGGCCATCATGACATACTTCAGCTCTCAAGCCTTCATAGGAAGGGTACCCTGAGCCATCACTGAGCTGCTGGGAGCTGGTGGGAAAAAGTAGTGCTGTACAGGCTGTCCAGCACAGGCTGGGAAAGCTGCCTCTGGTGTGTCATGCACAGCTGATAACACACAGGATCTTCCCCCACCTGACCCCAGCATTCTCCACTAATCTGCTGGCAGATGGTGAGAAAAAACAATGAATTCTCTTAATACAGGGTATTGCAGTAGAGTCCTGGGCTGAGCAAACAACAGATTGTGGGGGCATGCATTACCCTGGAGGTGTCTCACAGAGAGACAAGTGGAGACTGGCAGCCTGCACTGCAATCTTTGAGGATTCTTGCTTTTCTAATATAGAATCACCAGCTAGAAATGAATGCCCTGGAACTTACCCTGAAGCCCATGAGTTGCAAAGCTAGTGCAATATATGTGCTGTAAGATAGAAGGAGAGTGCAGCTCAGAAGTACCAAAAAAAAAATGATTGTGTTTCAGGGTTCTTCCAAGTGTATGATCACAGGAAAAATGGGAAAGAAATGCACTCCAGATTTTAAGATTATAAATGTTCCATTAAACAATGAGAAGTTACTTCAACAGGATTCTGTCCCTGGCTAACTGCTAACACATTGTTAAATTACGTAACTAAATCACTACTCATAACCAGCAGGAGTCGTTAAGAGTCTCTGCATGCAGCCCGCTGGCATTACTGCTTTGGTCTCACTAATATCATATTTCAAGTGTTCATTTCACTGGTGTTTCTTAGGAAGGTAGAGAAAAATATAATACTCATCAAAGGTTCCTTTATCATTGCCAAGGCACAAAGACATCTTCAACTCTGTTCTTGCTAAGCTGAAATTTAACATAGAATTATCATCTGCAACAATACTCAGCAATTAATTGCCTTAGTACATCCCTAGCCAGAACCCCTGTGGTCAAACTTCTTATGAAATAAGTACCAATAGCTATTAGTACTGCTTTGAAATTGTAATCAGTGACTGATGGCTCAAAAGAGACCATAAACATTCCTTGTAGAAGTTCAGAATATATTTTTGTAGAAGAGAAAATTATCATTTCCAACTGACATTGAAACAGGAAAACTACTAAGAAAATGTGCCACATTCATTCTCTTCACTCTGGGAAGTTATTTCAGTGTCCTCTTTCCATATAAGACTAGACAAAAAATATATAAACATACAGTTTGAATCTGCTCATGAAGAGTAACACTAGATGACCCTTTGACCATTTGATGCTCTTTCTGGAACACATATTTCATCCAAGAAAAAGTAGATATATACTTGCTGATGTGAAAAGTTTATTGAAAATATCTACAGGAACAGCAAATGAAGTGATCTCAGTTGAGATGCTCTGGGAAACAACCTCAAATAAGCAGTGGTCCATGCAGCCAGGGTTGCTTTTAGTCAACAGAAAACACCAGAGCTGTAACAGTAGCTGTAGGACAGTTGAGGAGAGAAGATAAAACAATTCACCACAGACACTTTATTAGCATTCACATCAGGGTTTTGCCCCTGCTAAAAAATAATAAATCTGAGAAATCTTACTGCATTTTTTTTATTTGGTAGCTGCAAACAGGTTGACCAGTAGAGCACAACTAGGAGAGCTTACCCTTTGCTCCTGATAAGTCCAGCACAGAGCCTTCTGAAAGCAATTTCTATTGTCTTTGGTGAATTTGATTTCAGACTTCCTCAGGGCTATGCAATGTGTCAGTTACTGAACACAGCCAAAAAAGAGAAAATTAAAGTGCATTACCAGAAAACTTGATTCAAAACATCAATTATTTGATTACTGATCGACAGTGGATTTCTTCTAGTAGAAAATACTTGCTCCAGTTGCACAGTATTGCTAGCCAGTCAATTTTTAATTGAAATGTATTAATAATGGAATATTATGATGTTCACAATAGTTTACAGTTTCATCAAAAACAATGAATCATATTTTGAAGTTTCTGGTGTATGTAGTTTAAAAAGACAAAGTGTTTTTGCATAGCAGGTAAGGAAATTAAATATCAAATAATTATTTTCTTCTTGAATTAAACAAAAAAACATCAGTGTATATAAAAACAATATATATAAAAAATATTTTAAAATCCTATTAAAAAATTAGCTTCCCAATTTGAAAAAAAATCTACATTTTAACTAATTTTAATTGTTTTAATGTGTCTTTTCAAGACTTATCATAGCATTGACTGAACCATAAAGTCAAAAAATGGAATTTCAGCAAAAAGAAAAAATTTAATTTTTAAAACATCTGAGGAGAATAACCTGGTTGTTTTGAAAAAAACTCACAAGTTTTTTTTTTTCATTTTATCATTTAGTTTTATTTTTTCATTTTATGTGAAATACATAACAACTGCTATTTCCTTGGGAAGTGTTATGAATGAAATCATATTTTACAATACATTTATAAATTAATGTAATGTATACAATAAATGAAACACTACTTCAGAAATGTCAGGACTTTTCAGGGCAAATGGAAGTGTTGTGACATAGTGTGAGGACAGGAAGTCGGGGGCAAGAAAATTTTCTCTTCCCAGAAGTTTTAATCTGAATCTGTGTTGACGTTTCCCTAAGGCTATTCAATTGTGACTTGACCCTACTTTTTGATCCATGCCCATGATAAAATTTGCTCTATATTGCTCAGATAAGAGGTGGACCCTCTATTCTATTTACCTCTGACTCACAGGTCTGTCTTCCCAGGTAAGGCAATAACTGGTGCCCAGGCTTCCTCAGTGCTGAAGTTAAAGGTATCTGCAAGGGGTCAGATGACAATGACAAATGTCCAGGTCGATGTCAGGTGCCTCCAGCGCTTGCTTACTCTGGGCTGGTGGCAATCCCATCATCCCACAGGAAGGCTGAATGGGAGAAATCAGCCCAGAAATTAGAGCAGCACAGTTCCAGCTCAAGTGATGGCACTGGGCCGGAAAGGTGCCTGGAAGGGCAAGTGGCAGCCAGTCCATGAGCTCAAAATCCCCTCTGCTCTCACTGAAAGATCAAGTCTCACCTTGTTAAGTGCTTGCAGAGCACCATCTCCCCTGTCCTTTGCACCGTCCATGGAGCCTCCACAGACCCCAGGGAGGTGAAAGTAGGCTCATTTCCTCCTGTTTTGCCCTGCTCTCTGCCATACTCTCTGCCATCTTCAGGAAGGAAGAGGCAAGAGAAGCTCCAGGAAGAACCTCTGTCCATAAGCAGTCTGTCAGAACCAACAAAAAATGCTGATTAATGTCATTTACAAAGGTTGCTCTTGTGTTTGCAACTGGACCAGGGCACTTTCTGGACTGAGCTCTAACACACAGGGATCAGTGTGCACACATCTCTCGTTGCCCAGTTCGGACAAAAAGACACAAGGTCTTAAAAGCCCACACAAGCAAACATAAACTCCAGATTTCCCAGTCATGAAATCTAAGAAGGAAATTATAAACCCTTTCCAAATGCAGCAGAAGAGCTTGTCCAACAGGACTAGCACTGATCTAACAAAAAAAACTGTAGAAAACATTCCTTCAGCTTTTCTTTCCCTATTAATTTGATATTTTGCCTTTTTATTTCTACATCTGCAGAACCATTATTCCAATGAACAGCACTAAGATCACAGCCATTGCACTGACTGTTTACATTCTACAGTCAAACAAAGCTTTTATTTTTACCCTGTCTGAGAAGAAGCATGATAATCCATGTTAAAGATGGATTTGTGACACTAGCAGAAAGATTTGATAACTGTTTACAATTCCAGCTGGGCAATTAAACAGTGTTAATTTTTGGAATCCCACTTCACTCAATAATATAATAGGCACTTTTCTGATTAATAAGAAATTAGACTACGCATAAACTCTCTGCTGGATGCTAAAAGCTTTGTTGTGACAAAAGTCTTTCACTGTGTCACAATTAAGGCATGCATCTAGCTTCCTAGTTTCCAAATTTTTCCATGAACTGATATACTCCTTTGCCGTCATAACATCCACAGAAAATATCTTGTCATGGACACCTGCTCAGTTCAACTCAGAAAAAGGCTATATGAGATGTTCCTCAAACACTGTTTCTAAAATATGAAAGACTTGAAAACCGATTTTAACCACAATAAAGGGGAGAATTTATTCTGCTGAGTAAAAGCCATCCATAAGTGCAAGACCAAGGTATGGGACAGGATGATCTATAACAGTGTTTCAGCTGCAGCAGTGGCAGACACTCCCACTGCCTAATATCAGTTTGTCTTTGTTTTAACTGGTTCTGGTCTTTATGAATTAGATGATCTTACTCCTTACATAACTTTCTCCTCTATGCAGTCAGTGATGAACACAGACAGAAAAAAACATTTGGAAACAATGATATCTCACCATTCTCCATGCCCAGCCAGTTCTGAACTGAATTTTGCCCTGAGTTTAGTGGACGAGCTAAAAGGTAGAGATGATTTTTCATAAAATACTTAACTATTAACCTAGTGGTTACCTACCTAGGCCCACATGTTAGGAAGGTTCAAGTTGCTCTAGTTCTTAATTTGGATAACTGTCTTGTATTTAGTTTAGAGTCCCTTTCTTAGAACAGTGAAATCTAAGGAGGTATTTCCCTATTCTTATATCTCAAGAAGAGTGGGAGAAAAGATATATGAAAAAACTGTAGGTATTTCAAAATGGTTAGGAAATAGTATCCTCTTTAAGAAATGTTGGCTCACCATTTCTTCTCAAGCTCCCAGAAGAATTGAACTTTAAAATTGCCTCAAGAAAGAGGAAATAACATTCAATTCTCATCATTTCTAGTTTTCAGGTTCCTCCTGGCTTAATTAAAATTGTCCTAAATTAGTCAGCAAAAATTTTGCTACAAGGCCAAAGACCCACATCACAAGCAAAGTTTCAAGCATTCCTAATATAAAGAGCTTGAGATCAAATCCAGTTCTTGAAAAAAGAATTCTGTGAAACATTTTTCACATCTCAGATACTTTGTTAATGAAAAAAGGGAAACATGCCCTTTTTATTAGAATTGTTAGTGTTTTCAATTAACATTGAAAATTCTAAAACTTCTAGGACAAGTTTAAAACAAAAAGATACCCAGCAGCCACATGATCACAGTAGCCACAAGGTGGGTCAGGTATTGTGTCTCAGGTAATCAATCAGTATTGATCAATTTTATCTTGAGATCCCACCAGGCAACCCAGTATTTTTTATATCTATGCCAGTTTACAACTTCTATGTGTGGTACTGTCCCTGTTGGTCTCTCCCATCATGGTATAAGAATTACTGAGGCAAGAGAGATAATCATATTAACATGATTTAGGTAAATTCCAGAAGAAAAATGTGAGATAAAATTTGCTAGTGCCTTGTAAAAATATTATCACCTAACAGATAAAAATAGTATTTAAATATACCATGTACTAGGTTTTCACTTTTTTTTCATTGGGGAAAAACAACATTATTGGTTGATGTTTTGTTAGTTATCTGCATTACAGGCATCTGAGTTTTTCATACACCACTGTTGCTGCCAAATTAAAAAGGAAAGTGTATATATATACATATATACGCACAGATGTAGATTACATATATGAAATTACAATAAAACTGAGACAAGCACACACAGAGTGGTCTGAATATAAACTTTGTGAGTGAAGTGGCGATGAGGAAACAGTGACATGCTTTAAGATTGCAACCTTGGTTCTTATCCAGAATCTTCCTTTTTCAGGGAAAAAATGGCTACTGAGTATGTTCCAACACAAGGACTCATACAGGGCATACACTTGAAATTCCCTATGGTAACTCTGGTAGAAGGGTGGTCTTTAAAAATATTTGTCTGTTTGTTTTGAGACAGAAAAGGACAATAATTCTTTTTCTCTAATAGTAAGGTCAAATAATTTGTTTTCTTCCCAGCTAGAGACAAAAACAATAATGGGAAGCCCTTCAAACTAATGTTCAAAAGAGGAAAAGAGAGCCAACAGATGATTAACTTCTCAGCAGGGAAGATGTTATTACAGTCAAAAGACTTCAAAATATCTTTTCTTATGTGATTCATTAACAGATTTCAAGACCTCTTTGCCCTTAGAAGAGGAGTATATATGTTTCTCCAGTGGTGTGTCTTTTGGGGACTTGAGATTATCAGTGCAAAGCCTGTTGTCCAATGATTTGTCTCAAATGTGGCACTTCTGGAAATGTCACTGCTAGATGGGTATTAAAGTCATTCATCTGTGCATTCCTCTGAGTTTTATTTATCAAACAATAAAAGAAAATTATATCACTATACTCTGTAAAAACAGCAACAAAAAATTAACACCTTTGCTCACTACGTACCACGTTAACGAAATAGCCCATGCAAATTCTACATATTAATGAAACTTCTAATACAATTAATGACAAATATTAAAATGGGGGAAAAAAAATCCATCTTCTTTCTCCCACAGAAAAAAAAATCTCTTGAAAAAATATAATGCAGTTCCCATTGTGGAACATTTTTCTGGGGGCAGATACATTTAATTTGCAGGTAAGACACTTCAAAAACCAAACTTAGATTTTAAACTCTTCATAAGATAATCTGACTTTGCTTATCCAGCAATATTAAGCCTATTGGTGTCACTTAATTAAGGTATCCTATTCTCATAATTAATAACCATGTTATACTAGTCTTGAGTACTCTAAAAAAAGTATGCTAGCTAGAACATTAATGGAATTTCTTTTCTGAGACAACAAATACATTCCCAATATTTACAAAAATCCCACAACTATGAAGATCTTTTTTAAAACTTTATTATAAGTTACACTGATCCAAAAGGGGAAAAAAAGTGTGTAAAATATCCAGATAAAAATTTCATATATGAATACACATAAGGCATAGGCATGAAGAAATTATAATTAATATATTCAAAAAAATGGTGATGTGATTAAAATCCCACAGAAATACTGATCACACTCACACAAATTGATATAGACATTTGCTGTATTCGTGATGTGCTTAAAAATAGCAGATTGGTTACCTCAAACACAAAGATGATAAAAATATGTCCTCTAGGGCTGACTCACTCTTTAAACCATCAATGGTGTAATTGTTTGCCTGACACTGCATAAACTGACTGACAAGACATTTTTAATAAGTGGATGTTTTGCCAAAAAAAAAAAAAGA
>VWZN01001395.1:553706-586727 GCA_013396955.1 Regulus satrapa | reverse complement strand
AAAAAAAAAAAAAAGGAACTAAAGTAGAAAACAAGTGAATTTTGAGTGAGTGTACTGTACAAACTGTACTCTGCTATCCAGCATAGTATGCAATGGTATCACATTCTGTAGAGGTCAAATAAGTCTGACTGGTTTTATTTCTACAAAATTCCTCCCAGAAACCAAGTCTGGTGAATAATTCATGATTATTAAATTAAAAAAAAAAATTAAATGTATAAACTGAAATCATAGACAAATTCCTTTATCAGTTCAAGAAGTATAATTCCACATTAGCAATATAAAAGACTCTATCATAAAAGTCTTCATTTGACTTTCAATATATTGCAGAAACAAGAACTTTGCCAGTCACATAAAATTTTTATGAATGACACCACATACATTATTTTAGAATAACTATGTGGCACACTGTAATAACTGCGACCATAATAAGTCATTTTTGCTTTTTGATAGTGCACAAAGATAACCCTTTTTTATAGTTTTTTATAGTTACCATCTCTGTAAATATTTTCAAATATTAAAAACTTTTTTTAAGCCTTTCAGGTTTAGATTCAGAAAAAATTGCAAAGCTTTATAGAGAAACATCTTTTCACTGAGAATTTTGAAATTTTTGAGACACAGCTAAACTTGAAGACGTAAACATTCTCCTAGGAAAATTTTAGAGGCAAAGGTTAACTTCTGATCAGTGTAAATACTTAGTTTCAAATTTATTTATGTTTTGTCTCCTAAACTTTGTGTAATATATTGAAACTCACTCAATACATCACTTCAAAGTCAAAAATTTTCTTCATTTACTTCTTGCTTAGAAATTACAATACTCACAGAGCAGCTGCAACTTAAAGGTACATTTGGATCCTCTTCTGTATCAAGGCAAACTGCAAAGCCCCATTCAGTAACCCCTTAAAATCCTGTATTTTTTAATGCAGCGAGGTTTATTCTCACTTTTGGTTATCCCTACTACTCACCCTCTCCTAGCTGTGTTCTTACCCTGCTTGAAGTTAAACCCATCTGCCAGTGCTGCCCCAAAATTTAGTTTTGGTCCTGCTCTTGCCTGTTTTACAGCATGTTCCCTGCTTTTGCTGTCCTGTCTGAGGTGCATTTCCCACCTGAGACTGAAGTAATGAAAAGAGAACAGTTGTGCCATTTAATATCTGAGCCCTGAATTTCAAACCTGGTGCTTCAAAACAGCCATATATTGCCAACATTTTTTCTCAAGCCCTGGATGACTACTATGTGAGTGGCATTGGCTGCTGCCTGCATGGGGCCCTTACAGAGGGAGGGAAATAAGATGGCTTCATGAGGCAGTCTTCTACCTATCCCTTTCCTCTTACCATATGATGCCTCCTATGGCTACTTAGAAATCCAAAAGCCAAATGGATAGTTATAGATATTTGGTTTGCATTTCACTTGAATTTTTAAAAAAATAAAAAATAAAATCACCACAATTTTTAGAAATCTTCAGTATTAAGCATTTTCCTAAAACTGCTAATCAATTATTAAGCAAGTGTTGGGGAAATCATGAAAAGAGAAGAAGACACTTTCTAAAGAAAAATAAAATTAAAATTCACCTTAGCAACAGCCTTCTGCAGCCCCCACAATGCCACTCACTCCGTGCTCCCTCTTGACAAACAGGCTGCAGGGTTTGCCACAAAATTGGGCATTGATGGTAAAAAGCAAGTTAGAATTTTAAAGCTCTATAAACGCCATAGCTGGGTAGACTTTTCCATTCTCCATTACTCCTCTCTGGCTCTTCTTTGTTGCAGAGAGACAAGAGGCTCAGGAACAGCACATGGCATGCAGAGCTGCAGAACCGGCAGGGGGTTGGGAGCTCCCCCTCCTGCATTGCACAGAGTTCAGGGCCCTCTTTACATGCAACTGCAAGAGTACTGTAATCCAAAATCTGTCAAATAATTGATCCAAAAATGTCTCATAATTAGTCTCAAACTATAGGTAGCCCTGTGTAAAGCAGATTCCCTCAGAGATGGGAGCTAAGAGGACTCCTGCTGGCATCTCTCTTGGAGGTTAAAGTGCTCGCTTTATGGGATAAGACTATGGCTGTGTGGCTGCAGTTCTCTGCCCTGCCATTAGCCTAGGTCTGTATCACCCATAACATCACTAAACAGATGCAAAAGAGCGTTAGAAAATGGAGGATTTAATAGTAGGAGACACAATATTACAGACTCAGAACCCTTAAATGTTTCATCTTATTGTAGTTTAGAAGCTTTAACAACAGATCATACTTAAGTCTAAATCCCTTGTCCCATTACTGTATTCATACAAAAATCCATGAATAATTTCTCTTTTAGTCTTGAGTTTTCCCATGTCTCTGCTAAGAGGACGTTGCACAGGGCTATTTCAAACTAAGACATGTTCAGGGCAGAGAGAGAAGCAAACAGCCTCTTGGAAGAAAGAGTACCAAAGACAAAAAACGTGCATCCAGCTAGGCACTGGAAGGAATGAAAGATATTCGAGGCTGGAAATAAAACAGTTATGAAAAATAGACTGTTATAAGAAAGAAGTATCTAAATCAATACCTAAAGTAATTTTGTTTCTTTTGAACTCATGGTCGTCTTCTCCTACAATGACAAAAGAGCAGTAAAAATTCCCACCTCTGAACAATTACAAGTGTTGATGTGCTGTCAGTTAAATCAAAATGTCCTAAAAGTCCAGGTAGGTAAGCTTGCTGTCCTCGACCTTCCATAGCAGCTGTCTCTTGCTGCTGCTAACACCAGCCAGGCTGGATCCAGTTGGGCTGAATGAGGAGGGAAGACAAGAGGGTGTATGAATGTCAGACTGCTAGGTTAGGGCAGAACAGAACTGGTTTCCTCTACCTCCCTCTTTTGTTCCTTCCACACCTGATGGTGTCAGCAGTTTCTCTGTATTTTCTCCACAAAAGCCATTCTGAGCAGCAGTGACAGACATACAACCACTTTCCTGCCACTGCAGGGCTGCCCTGCTGCAGAAGGCTGAAGCAGACACACTGCAACACATTTACATTAGGATGCAGCAAATTAATTTTGCAAAATTCAGGGGACCTGGCACTATGGCTCTTGTAAAATTAGAAATGAAAATGTGATGGATGACAAGCATCAGTGTGATGAGGTACAGGCATTATGCAAGTGAATGAACATTATGTACATTAATATTAACCAAACAGCACTTATCAGTGGATATACAGACTGTGACTTCAGCTGTTCATAGAATCTTAGAGGAGGATATAAAAATCTACCAGCTACTGATTATCATATAAATAATAAATAATTTCTAGAAATTCTCAAGGCAAACTGAAGAGTGTGTGAGTCTTCCTTAAATAAGACACAGCAAGTAGTTACAACAAAAATGCAAACTTGTGGGCCCGTTTAATATTTGAACTCAGGCTAAGTGTAAAGGAGTAAATACATTTACATATACAAGGTATAAAATATGGATGAAATTGAAAGCAAGAGCACAGTAAGTATGCCAGAGAAAGATGAAGAAGAATTATTGGGGCATTATATTTTACTCCCCTGTTTCCATCAAAATTGTGCAATAAAGGACAGCTTGAAAAATACAGGGTAAAAACAATCAATATGATAGTATAATATAAGGAAATGTTTATAGTTTATCAAGGTATATAAGAGAAAATAGCCTCCTGACAGCTTTGAAATACCCCCTTTCACTTTCACTATCAGTATTCATTATTAAAATCTCTGTTCTCAAATCAGGAATTGGAACTGTTCTGATATCCTTATATTTGTTTGATCTGTCAAGTCTCTCTGCATTAATCCATTTTTATGGGCTGAAAAGCATTGGAATTGGTAAGAAAGTTGTTTTCAGGGAGTTGCACAGTGTCAAAACTGACATGAACAGTGAGGGATGCTGCAACATATGGTCACAGTATGCCTGGGGGCCTGAGGTTGTAGCTGATGCTTCCTCCCCCTGAGCAGGTGAGAGATAAACAGGCCACAAAGGATTTTTAACCCAAAGTTCATTGAGTAGCGGTTTTGTACTTGTGGGTCCATCAGCTCCTCTGCTGTTACCATGAAGGTTTTCAAAATCACGCCTCTCTGAGTCAGGATGTTGTAGAAACACTGCTCCACAAGCAGCATATTTATGTAACGGATGCTCTTCTCTTGCTCTGGATGGATGCTCTTTGTCTTCTAAACACCACCACAAAAATCATCCCTATCCACATATGCTCCAGCACTTCACCTCCACAGCAGTGCTCATGCTGGCTGGCCAGTGCCCCAGAGATGACGGCCAGCTGGCTGATAAAAAACAGGGCTTTCACAGCTGCCCCTGCTTTTTTCCCTTTTTTTTCCCCAGTAATCTCATTCCCTGTTCATTATGCATCCACCAGCCTGCACAGAAATAGTGAACACATGGTTTGCAAACTTACTCAAAACAAATAAATAATCATTTCTCCTTCCTTCATTTAGGAACCTAAGCTAACACTGCTAGATGTGATTGATTTTTTTTTTTTTTTCTGTCATAGAGCACAATTATTCTGACATTTACTTTTCAGGTTCTCCTCTTTGTCCTTAAGACAGCCCAAGCAAAACACTCGTTCCTGTTACAGATAAGTTGGAAAACTCACCTTTACATGTCTGCCACAAGCCAGAGCATTGTGAGGGGAGTTTCAATGGCACAGGCTGGCAACACAGCCATGCTGCAGCTCCTCAGCTCATGTCCTGAAAAGTACTTTCATGGAGAATGATTATTTTAGTGATGCTGGGGATTGTCAACAGTGTAAAACACAGTGTGTGGTGCATGGAATGAGCTAGAGGGAAATTGAATATGCATTTATGTAAGCAGTTGTAAAAGTAACTATTTTATGCAAATAAATGCAAACTATGCAGCAGGGGCAGAATTTTACAGAAACTGAGCAGGAGAGCGGGAGTGTAAAGATCTCAGATCAGCAAAGCTTGAGACTCATGCAACAGAGCACAGAGCTGGCGGCCTTCACTGTGCGTGGCTCAGCCTGGGAGTGCAGCTGGTGCTCTGACACAGCAGCTGCCCTTGCAAAGGGCCAGCTGCCTGCAGGTGAAAGAACAAAAGCAAACAGTGTCAGGAACATTGGCACTTCCACTGACGCTTGTGTGACAGGTAACACTGGGAAAGTGTGAAAGACGGTGGGCTCACAAAGCAAACACTTGAGTATGGTGAACTGGAACACACACCGTGGTATCTGGAAATATGACTGTACATTTATCTTTTCTTCTTTGTAAGGCCCATCTGTTGTCATACTCAACAAATAACCTAAAAAAATGTATGCAGGGGTGATCCAAATAATTTTTACTTGCAACTTCTGAAAAAAATGTATAGTCCCGCCTGCTCAATCCTTGCTCTCCAACAGACTAGTAATTCAAGTTTTAGGAGACAGTCTTAGAATCATGGAATGACCTGGATTGGAAGGGACCTTCAAGATCATCTAGTTCTATCTTCCTTGCCATGGGCAGGGACACCTTCCACTAGACCAGGTGGCTCAAAGCCCCATCCAAACCTGCCTTGAACATTTCCAGGGTTAGGACATCAACAATTTCTCTGAACAACCTATGCCAGTGTCTCACCACTCTCACAGTAAAGTATTTCTTACTAATATCTACTCTAAATCTGCCTTCCTTCAGCTCATCCTATCCCTACATGCTCTTGCATAACGGGTATCATCATCATCAGGAAGAAAAACTATGTGGCATTTTGAAAAGCAAAAGTTTTTTATTCAGAGTTGAGATCAACCTGTACAACCTAAAACCACCTCTAAATCACTCCAAGAGACAAACTATGCTTCAAACCTGTCCTGGCTATAGTCTATTTCATCTATAGGCCAATAGACCTAAAGAAATTAATCTTTAGGATAGAAATGTTGCAATAGGTAGAAATGGGTTTTCCTAAAGGCAGTGGGGCTGGACTCAGATGGTACTTCACACTTACTCTTTTTAATTCCTTGCCTCACAGGTACTGGAATGATCAGTCTTGCTGGTAGGGAGTAGCCAGCATTTGTATTCCCTTGAATGTCAGTTGGTTTTAGGATGCTGGTAGGTTTTTTTGTTTGTTTGCTTTCATTTAACATTTCTTTAAGAACTAAGACAAGCAAAGAAATAGGAGGACAGGTGAATGTTTTCAAGTGCACCTGGACAGAAACTATGTTGCTGCAGTCTTATTTTGCTGCTGTGTGTCCCCTTCTTTTGTGCAAATCACTTCTCAGTTCTCTTTTTTTGCTTCACATATTTGGATTGTGTTTTGTGAAAGAGATTCCTAGAATTTTATGCAAATATTGAAACCTGGGATGTAAAAACTAAATCATGCCATTACTGTAGCCATCTCCTTTCCCTGTATACCTTCAAACAGTACTACAACAAAAAGTGTCATTTAATTCAAGATATGCCTCATAAGAAGGATTGAAACACTGTTACATAAAAAGATATCACAGATCAGAGGTACTAGGGAATTCCTTGTTCCCTGAATCTTTCCTAAAGGTAGTTAATATTTGTCTGGGTGTTTACTCCACTTCATTAAAAATGTTTTGGCTTGTGTTAGATTATTATTACTAGAAAGATCCAGAGGCAGTTCTACTCATATAAAAGAGAGGATAAGAATAATTGCATAGACATTTGTTTCCCTTTTCCACAATGGAATTAACCCTTCTCACAGTGCAAAAGAAGCCTCAGGGTGCTTAAAATGATGGGAAGAGAAAGGGCTATGCTGAACTCAAAAGAACTGGGAAGAGGAGGGAACAGCCACTCAGCACAAGAGCCCATGATGTACCAACTAGGGTTTTTGTGGGAAGTTAAACATTCTCTACCTTTCCAGGTGGTCTTGGGCCTGGAAGGCAATACATCATCCTCTAATTTCAGCTTTTAAAGCAAAATATGAGAAAGCATTACTTTCTCTTCAGTATACCTAGAGAGAGACAGCAAAGCTATGAAGAGCAAGGCCTGCATTTATATGTTATCAACACTACAATCTGCACAAATTTCCCTCTAAAAGTTCATCTGCTGAAGCAGATACATCACTGTGGACAAGAGTCAAACTGTGCATGAAGTCCAACTGAGGCAGGGGGGAACCTACAGACTAGACCCCAAATACTGCCTGGTGACAACAGGAACTGATTTTAATCAGATGCAGAGGGTGTGACATGATGAGGACTTTTAGACCAGGACATGCCCACACTCACAGCTGAAGTCGCTAGCACCAGCTGGCATTAGTCTGACTGTGAAGCATGGGAACAAAGAAATTCACTCATGAGGAAACTCAGGGTAGGCACATGCATGAGACAATGATGGAAAGTGGGATGCAATGTCCTGGGAACCAGCAGAAAAGCAAAGGAAAGCTCAACATCGTAGTGACAAAATGCTGGATCATAGTTATCCACAACTTTTCCCATCTAGTATCTCCTTCTAAAGTGACATGAGCAATGGATTGAGTGGAAGGGAGGAGGCCTGATGGCCTTTCTTGTGTGAATTATAAAAGGAATGAAGAAGGGTTTGAAACCAACTGAAATATAGATTTTTTACTATGCTTAAGTATTTGCTTAATCCATTCAAACATTCTGCATAAGATAGTTGATGTGATTCTTCAGCAGAAAAAAAAAAAAAGTGAACTGCTGCATTTGGTCAACATGAGAGAAAAAGCAATTTATATTGAGCTTTTCTGGCCCTCAGATTGCTGAGGTACTGAAAAATCTGAATGCATATTGAGAAAATATGATAGTGCATCTCTTGATCAATGAATAATTGATAAAATATTTCACTGAAGATTTAATACAGATCAAAAGTGTTCAATGCAGATCATAGGGATTTAATATAGATCCTGGAGGTGTTCAAGGCCAGGCTGGCTAGGGCCCTGAGCAACATGATCTAGTGTGTGCCATCCCTACCCATGGCAGGGAGGTTGAAACTAGGTGGTCTTTAAGGTCCCTCCCAACCCAAACCATTCTATGGTTCTGTGATTCTGTGATTCTGAAACTAATTTTCACAATGTAGAAAGAGGAAAATTCAGTGTAAGTATGCAATAAAAACTGCATATGACCTTTCCAGAGTTATTAAGAGAAACTGATAAACTTACATGACAATTGCAAGAGTCATATTGAATTTCTAGCAAATACCAGGTCACAGTGGGTGTGGATGCTGAGTTTTACAGGCCATTCACTCTGAAGATTTTCCCATATTGCACTATAGAGTAAAATCAAGTGATAGATAACGCCATGTAACCACAAAGCCTCAGGGAACCACTGATTATGATTGCCAGTGTCCACATCCCCAAAACCAGGAGACTTCAATTACATAGCTCTTTATTAAACATGCAATAGTCTTCCCATTGCACTCAAAGGAGAATTTGCCCATAATCTGTGGGAGCTGGCTGACCTTTTTTCTCCAGCTGCCAAACTGCATTTATAGATTAAAAAACATACACAAGAGACATTTCTAAAAATATTTGCTGTCAGTAAACAACAGCAGGCCTGACACAGAGACATTATGCAACTGAGAGTGCAAGCCATGATATAGTTTCTGCATTAACAGGAGGCCAATACACTTAAGTGCCCCAAACAAAGTAGAAAGCTTAGTTTGCTAGCCTTGGTTATCCACACTTGCTGTCCATTCCTCCTTTTGTTCACATCCTATTCAAATTGCCATGTTTCCTCTCTGCCCACACTAGAGCAGACCAGCTTTCTTTTGTAGCAGCTCAAATATCTGAACTTTTCTGTAATTGCTAACCTGGACTCATGCCCTCTGTTCTCACCGGTCGGCTAATTCTTTCCATGGACAATTTTTGCCCAGACAAAAATTTACTTTGCACACTGGTTTTCCCTATTTATTTCAGCTTTCTCAGGGGAGTAGTCACAATATTTCCACCAAACCATTCTATCAGTCCCTGTATCCATTAAATCCCTGGGGTAAGGTTTGCCATCAACATCCTTTCATCCCTAATGTTTCCAGGTTAAACTGAATGAAGCACAAATATAGCTGAAATCCTCTTTCCCTACAGTTATCCAGGATATATTACTTTGACTGGAGAGTCAACCCACCTCCCTCCAAAAGCGAGTGCTGCTTTAGACTCCATTAGGGTCCATCATCATTAATTGCTCTGCTCTCTCCTCTTCTGGGCATGCAGGTCAAGAGACTGACAAAGATTTGAGGCTTCATCAAAACTACTCCAAAGCCCATTTGTGCATTCTCATGCAAAATGTTCCAGTGTCATGTCATGTATATTTAGCTACCAAAGCAGAAATGGCTGGAAATGATGCTAAAAGAAGGCTCCTTCAGGGTTCTGAGTCACAGAAACCCTCTGGGAATTGTTACTGGTTTGCGACTGTGACCAGTCCACCCATGTTACTTATCCTAGCTGCAACGTCTAAGCAACAACAGTACCACAAGAAACACATTATTTTAGCTCTAGAGATCTTTGTTCAAACTCCTGAAAAATCTGCCAGTGCAAAATCACCTACCATAAGCATGGAGACTAGCAAAGAAGAAGAGAACTTAGAATAAATATGAGCATTTAAGTATAAAATCCTTTGTGACAAGACTGAGTACAAGTGGAGTAGATGGCTCAGAAAGGTGGCTATTCAGTCCTGGAGAGTTTAAAAATTTGACTCAATAAGGTCCTGGAGTACCCGATCCTGCTTTAAGCAGGAATCTGAACCAGACAACATCCAGAGATACTTTCCAGCCCTCATTTTCCTGTAATTCATTATTCCCACGTGTACCATTGTGACTGGAATGAAGACTACCTGCACAGGAGCAAATGTGCTGCAGTAAGATCCAACAGGACTCTCACTCTTGTCAGACATTAAAAAACCACTTCCAATTGTATACAAGGAGAAGACATCATGAGCAGCACTTAGATACTTGGAAGATATTTGGGTTCCTAAAAGGCTTCTGACTCCATTCCCAAATAAAATGTAGTATTGAAGCTGTTGAGTACAACAACTTCTGCAATTTGTTGTAAATCTGAGAGAGGAGCTAAAAAATGAAATATTTCTAACTTCTCAGAACAAAGAGGCAGTAATGACCAACTCATTTTCTGTGGTGTTCAGGAGAGATACAGAAGGTATTAATGGTCTGTTAGACTCAAGTGAAAGACATCTAATTCATATCTATGGGGTTTTTTCTACATTCAATCATAGGAAAGTGTTGTCTTCAGCCATGACATGACAGCATGTCAGGTAAAATAATCTCTTCTTGCAAGCACTGAAATCTTTTAACTAAACAGGTATTTAAGTACTTCNGAACAGAATATTCAATGTATAGAAGATTACATAAGCTATTGTAAAAGAGAGCTCACTCTCTTACTCTTACTCTCTTACTCTTACGCTCTTACACTCTTACTCTCTTAACTTCTTAACACTCTCTCTGGCTCTCTTGCTCTCTTACTCTTTTACCTCATGCTCTCTTAATAAACTCCCTTAACTCTCTCTCTTAACTTCTTGCTCTCTTAATCTTTTTACTCTTACTCTCTTAGTGATCTTAATTCCTGAACCCTTGTCCCCATGCTCTACCCCTTTTTCCTATTGTTCCCTCTGAGCCTGCTCTGAGCTGTGTTTGGCGGCTCTTAGCAGAGCTCTCTCACCCACGGCCTGATATAAACCACAAGCTCCAGACTCAACAATAGAGGTCTCTGCCGTGTCCTGACCATCTGCACCCAAGGGATCCTACATTTCTGATATTTCATTTAATTAGGTTCGCATCCATGTTCTCCTGGAGGCTTCCTTTCCTCCCTTTTTTTATATAATCATCCCAAAAACTATGACACAATGTTGAATAATAATATGCAATGCTGAATTCACACAAATAAGCAGAGGAATGTATAATTTATGTGGCTTATTATAATTTGGTGATTTTCAGGACCCATTTTTTGTGCTGAAAGTAAGCATTGTAGCAGCTTTCAGGATTAAAAATCTTTGAAGAGAAAACGCTGAAAAAGTTTCTAAAGACAATCTATTTGATAAAGAGCAGAACTAATGAAACTTAAATTTGGGCTTTCCCTGTCTTTTCTCTGTGGGTTCTGATGTCTGATAAAAGCTGAACCTCTCTGCTCTTCTATCTACAAGGGGGCTGCTCTCTAAAGTCTTGTAGGAATTTAGGAGCTAAGAGGTTTCCAAAGTTTTGTTAAATGGGGTTGAAACTGAGCAAGTTCAAAACTTGCTATGGGTAGTCTGATACAAGCACATGCATACACAGTAGCACTACAAGATCTTATTTCCTTGTGAAATCTAGGTATAAAAAAACAGGATATGAAAGTAAAACACATCTTTGAAAGAAAGGTGGAAAATTATGAGGAGAAACTCAACATCTTGATTCTGGGAAAAGAGAACATTACTTAAAAAGCGGAAAAAAAGAAAAATGAAACAAAAATTTAAAAAAAAAAAAACAAAAACATAAGCCACCATTCTTGTCCCCAGAGTAACTTCAACCACACCATGACAGTGTGGTAAAAGAGAAATATCTACATACATTAAAAGCTGACATGTTTTGAATTCCACTTTGTCTAAGAGCCTGATAAGAAAACTGGGCAGAAGGGAATGGGGAATTTACAGTACCCCTTGGGGTTTCCATTACCTGGAATGACTCTGTATTATCTGATTTGTTTTCATTTTGTTTTGAAACAATGAAAGCTCTTGAAGGCCTACCAAGAAATGCAGACATCAGAGTATTTATTGCATGCCATGAGAGCTATTGAATATGTTTCAAGATAACAATAGCAAAATATCTCTCACCATGACAGGCATTAATGAAATGCAAAAATAAGTAAGACAGCACGCTATCAGCAATTACACAAATGTGCCATGCCTCACTGTGATACAAAGGGTCAGGGATCGATAGAAGTCATAAAAATTCTTGTTGATTTTCTCAATTTAGTGGTAGGGGGTAAAGGAAATAGAAAAAATAATTTGGGGTGGGGTAATAGATACATTTATGTAACTGTATATCTAGCATGTCACATCAAAATGTAGCATTACATCTCTATTTTACTCTCCACAATAAATTAGAATTTCACTTTCTGAAGAAACATTGTGGGTTTTACAAAAATAAAAGTGAGTGGCACACACACACACACACACAAAAAGTTTATGTGATGAAATACAGTTTTAAGGAACGTGAATCAGGGCAATAGCTCACTTTTCTTGCCATTACTTTTACACATTAGTCACTGCTACAAGGTTTTCATCCCCACAAATTACATTCCCCCGAATCAGTACACTGAATGACATATCTTTCTGACTAGTTTGCTTTTATTTAGCTGCCCCATAATCATTTGATTTTTCTCCATTCAAGTAAAAAACAGATCTGTGATCCATCTGTTAAGTTATAGACCATAAGTTCCCATCTGTCATCCATGGACCAGTGGTAGTCCCCAGAGCACTCTCTGTCTGTCTGCAGAGAGTTGGCTGCTGCTCTGGTGCTGCCTTCTCCTCGTCTCCAGCTGTTAAATCACATTAAATGATGGGTAAAAAAACCGCAGAAGTAAAAAAAGTGAATAACATTACTTTTCCCTGTAAACAATTGCTTTAGCTGCCAAAGCTGCCAATTATTCAGTTGTGAATGCACAAGGAAGAACCTCAGGGACATCTTGACTTTCTCAGGGACAGCTCGGTACACTTGGCCCTGCCAGAATCTGCAGCAAGGGCTGTGAGGTGCTCCTCCAGGAACTCAGGGCCCACCTTCAAGGGTCACACCATTAACTGCTTCACTGCTGGCTGCTTCACCAGGAATATCTACCACTTTAAGGAGGAAAGAGATGGTTTCCCTTGAGTAGGCTGGATCAGTTGCCTCCCCCTCAGCTGTTCATCTGGTCCTGCACCCGAAGCACCAGGTCAGGATACAGCTGAGCAGTCTTGTGACAACTCTCCCATTTCCACAGTTTACAGCCTGGGGTACGAAACATCATTTTTGTTTACTTCAATCCGTTAAACTGACGTAGTTCAGTAATTGCTACAGATTACACTCCTGGAGATGAGGAATTAGTGGTGCATTTCAGTCATCCCATTTCATTCTGACCCCACGCACAAGGCGACTTTGCCAAGTACCCACTCTTCATGGTGTCTGACAGGCCACAGCACCAGTGGTTTCTGCCCCCTTACCCCCTAACCCCACCTGTCCAAGGCTCCAAATCACACCCACACCTAAGATGAACATGCTGTCCAGCCCCCTCACTCACAGCCCAGCATGTGAGTTCCATCACTTCTGGCTTGTTTTACAATAGCTCAGGCCTTTGCATGCCCAATCCCCAACAGATGATCTGACAGGGTAATTTCTAAAGTGCTATTTAAAATCTGACCTTCTCATTCTTGGGGTATATATACATCCACTTACTACCTAGTAAAACCAGACCTACTGACTATATTTGAGTTACAACATGAGTGAATATTAATATGGTTGTAGGCATACACAGCAGTATCTTCTTGGGGTCCATTGTGCCAGGCTCAAGGTTCTTTGGCCACTTCAAATTCAGCACTTTATACAGCTTAATTCTGGATTTATAGGAGCCCAGAATATTCTACACAATATGTGAAGCAATTGACAGCTGATGCCCTCAGTGTCTCTCAGTTATTCACTTGGAACAAAAGGCTGTGCTTTTCCTGGGCTTTATGCTTTGCTAGCCTGGAATTAGCTTTTTGCCAGCCCCTAAAGCCCAAATCTGATCTCATCCACACTTTGGGAAAGAGGGATCTGGCTCCCAGCCCTGTATTTCAAGGCCATCTTTAATCTAGAGCTAGCAAAGGGTTGGGGGGTTTTATGCCAATTGCCTGCTTTCTCATCAACTAATGGAGCAAAAAGAAGGAAAATCTGGTTCCTAGGAATATCATCTTCACTTTCTTTTGGAAACAGATGAACCAATCAGGCTGTGAATGATAAACAACTGTTTTAAATAGATAAGAAGCAAATAGGCAAAGAGAAAACAAGGTTATTAAATGGTAATACTGGGAAACTGAGTGACAGATCTGAACTTCATTTAATTTCAAATTTAGCATTTCTTTGATGCTTACTCCTATAATTTTTCTTTCTCCTTTAGTTCACATTCATTTTCTGGGAAAAAGAAAGGTAGATTCAAAATACAGAATTTATCATAATCTAAAGCAGAAATTTAACAACTCACAAAAAATTAGTACCTTGCCACAGGTCTCCAGGATTACATATAGTGGGTCTCATGGAGAAGCCAGTAGTGGCTAATACAGGAACAGTTCAGTGCAGTTGCTAAGTCCTGCCCTATCTGCCTACTTTTGAGACTTGCTCTGGCTCTGTTCTCTGATGCCCTGGAGCATCGGCACAGCTAACATGTGGCTTTCTATCCCAATAGTGCAGGAATCACTTCAGAAACTTTTGTTTGAAAAAGCAAATGTAAAGATAGGAAGTCTCACTTTGTTGTTTGGGGTTATTTTAATTAATAAGATGAAATTTGCTCGTGAGACATATTGGTTCATTTTGCTGTTCATTTCCCCCAGAATAAACAGGAAATTTGATTAACTGAGATTGTCTTCACAGGCTAGTTAGTGACATCCTCTTTTATCCACATACATGGGAAGGGCTAAATGCTTTCCTGGATGGCTTTGCAATTTTCTGGACACAGGAGGAGAAGGAGGGAGGACAGACTGTGCACCAAAATCCATGTAAGGAGCAGCAATATGCCTCTCATTTGGAAGATGTCTATGATAAAACTGCTGACCTTCAGCTCCAAAACTCTGTCATATATGGCTTCTGAAAGGGCTTCACTCAATTCCCCTCCTCTACATTTGGAGACCCCAAAACCATCAGGTAGCTTCCATTCAAAAGTACAGAACACTCTGCTCTACCTTTTATCACCTTGAATGAAAAGCAATCCTCATTCTCTCATCCTCCCCACTACCCTCCCCTTACTCCATAGTGATTTTGTGTTCAGGGATGAGTAGCTTACAACCTCTTTCAATAAAGTATTCAGCAGTTTTCCTATGCATGGTTTCATTCACTTGGCAGTTTTACAGCTGTTACTGCTACTGTGGATACCATCCTTTTAAATAATGCCTGAAACTATTGTCATTTTACCCTCAGAAAGTATCAAGGTTATGTAGTTCTACTGGTTTGTACATCAACACACCATTCTTTAACTGAAAAAGGTCATTATATTATTTTAAATAGTTTTTACTCCCAGCAACAAGTAAAGTATTAAAAAAAAAATCCTCTTTTTATACTAAAAATAAGGCAAATGTCTCCTGCAATAGTATCTATGAATTTATGTCCATAGGGCATACAAAGTGATAGAATAAGCATCACTTTAGAGCTGATACTTTTCATCAAAAGAATAATTCAAATATGGAATGACATCAGCATTCTAACCAAGGCTTCTTCATTGGTTTTTGGCAAAACTTCAAAGAAATGCTGTGAACTGATTTTTCATCCTATTTAGTTGAGGTACCCAAGAAATCTCTTATGACTTATCAGATAAGACATTAGTTAGTAGGAAATGTAGGACAGACATAGATAAACATAACAATAATTGACCAGCACCATGGAAAACAACTTTTTCTTTGTGAAAAATTCAGACTACTAATAATCCTTAAAAAGATTCAACCAATCAGGTTGTAAAGAACACCAGCAGGGTCTTACTGAAATTAACCTAAAAACTCAATTTTTTTTCTTTTTTTTTGAGCGGGCTGCTGTTTTTCACTCATTCAGAGGAGATATTTTGCTAAATGTTATTTGATTTTTTTTAACTGAGTAGCTGTTCTCAAATTCAGCTAAATTCTACATGACTGTAGGCAAGTAATCCCTGCTGTAATGCAGAACAGAGATAAAAGCAGAAGAGTCCTTTGGGGAAAACTGCTGCACATCAAGGGAAACACACGTACCTTGCCATGAGTTAAACTTTGTGAATTTATGTACTAAATGAATTCCACAACAACAATAACTCTGCAGATAAAAATATAATACAGACCCTTCCTAGTTAAAAATTGCTTCATCCTAGAATCTCTTGGGGGTAACACTAACAAGAAAATCTCCTAGCATTATCTCATTGGAAAAACTTTACTGAGTTAACTCATGGAAATACAAAGCAGGCTAAATATAACTTCATTTGCCTTCTAGAAATTGTAGCAGTGGTATTCTTTGAGGGATCTTTTACATTTACACCAAATTCTTTGGAGCAAGAGAAAGAGAGACCCCATGCCTTCAGAGTGGAACTATAGAATAGAACTGAACCTGGATTTGAGCTTACATCTTTCTGTAGTGAGAAAAATAAATAGACCATCACCATATCTTTCAAAACCCATCGTGTGGAATGAAGCACCAATGTAAAGCAGAACAGCTGCTTCTGACAAACATCAGCAAAGAAATTCTGAAATCTGTTGTGAATAAAAGTAAATTTTTAAAAAAAAGGCAAGTAAGCTGATGTGAACAGCCTGCTGTTCGTTATCCTCTTGAGAAATGTGTTCAGAGCATCATACCACCAGAGATACTGAAGAATCAGTAGTGCTTTGACATGTCTCTCTTCCAAAACAAGCATTGTTCTTACTGCCAGTGAAGCTTGGAATCACATTTCCAATTATTCACTTTGCCTACCAGAGAACAATAGGGTAAAAGATTATTACTATAAAGCTTGTGCAGTAAGCTATATATATTATATTGTGCTATTGTCCAATTTACACTAATGTCTAGAGTAAAACTAAATCATGTAACTACACTATTATTTGCACTTTGGTGCTACATTGTTTATCAACAGAACTACAGAAATGCAAAGAAAACAAATCCATCTATTCTACATAGTTAACAGAGCAAAAATTCTAACCTGCACATTTTGGTATGGATTTTACTTTTACCCTAGAACGTCTTTGTAAAGCAAGCATACATCTAAGCTGATGTGAAAAACGAGTTTGCATTAATTTGTATTGGATAGATGTGTTCCAAAGAACCAAGCCAATGCCTGGAGCAGGAGGGAAGGCTCATACACATCTCAGCGTGGCTGGAAGCAATGGGGGCAATGGTGACAGTAGCATAGAACTGAGGGAGTGTTACTGGGCCTGAGTGATGCTTTCCTGCACTCAAAAAACGTGCTCAGCAGTCTTTAAAAATACCTCAGACGAAAAGAAGGGAAATTCTTTGTCTTCAGCTTCTAAGCACATAAGCAAGTACTTCAGAAAGTGGATAAACAGTTGCATGAGTATATGCTGTTAGACACATGCACAGCTTTCCCCTTAGAAACAGCTCATGCACAGCTTCCCCCTAAAACAGCGATTGTATATCCTCCCAAAAACACCCATGATTTCTTAAGGCAAATAGGAAAGCCTAAAATAAGAAAAACATCCTATAAATGTTACAGTGGAAAACTTTACTATATAAATCCATGGTACATCCACATCGTGAACACAACACAGTTCTGATCTCCTCATCTTTAAGAAATATACAGAACATGAAAACTTTCAGAGCAGGGCAGGAAGAGGAATCAGGTTCAAGATCAGTTTCTCTGGTCTGTGAGGAACTGCTTTGTAAACCAATGTGTTTCCATTTGGGGAAGGAAATATTGATGGAGATACAGAAGAAAGCTGCAAAATTATTGGTGATGTGGAAACAGTGGATAGGATTCAACTGTTCACTGCCTCTTCTCATATAATAATAACTATACATGATGCTACTAGGAATCATCTTAATAAAGAATTTGAATTAGGGGAAGCTGGTGGTCTCTCATGCATGGAGTAGTAGATCTGCAGGCCTCCTGAGAGATGACCCTGTGAACACTAAAAACTGATGAAATTGCCTGGGAAGCTGCTCATGTGAGAGAAGTCATTTGCTATGGGACACAGAGGAATCAATCCAGATCAGAAGGTGCCCATGCTGAAATAAGAAAAGGCTAAGAAAATATAAGAGGGAAGTATTACAAATTCTTGGCTTGTTCTTGCACTTTCCTTGACAATGATATAACTGAGTACTTATGGACACTGTGAGATACTGGATTTTTAACTAAATGGGTTGTTTGTCTAAGCCAGGATGGCTCGTTTTACTAGGATGAGAGAAGGAAAATGGGTTTTTTCAACAGGAAAAAAAAATTAAATTAGCTTGATTTATGATCACAAATTCCTCTGCTTCACTTTAATGAAGAGAAAATGCATATATCTATCCAGACTCCTGCTCTTTTTAAATTTTCTTTCTTTTTTTTCAAAATGTCACCAGTATTCAGGTTAAACACACTTCTAGTTCAGAAAACCAACATTTCACAACCACATCTTATCTTCAGCTCCTATTGATTTCAAGCGCTCAGCAGTCTTGAAATTTTGATTACAGGATTGCAGAGGTAGGGAGGCAATCAAGTTATTTTCTACAAATATACTAGAAAAATAATAATTACAAAGATTGTCACAAAATATTAGTTATTTCATCATGAATCTCTACAAACTTCAAGTGTTTTCTGGCTACCCTCCTTCAAAGAGTATGTTGTGATCTTGCACTTTGAGAGCTGATCTCAAAACCATTCTCCAGGAGTGTTTCCTTTCTGTCAAAGGGGTGGACAGGGAACACACAGGACTCTGCATATCCCAGGTTATAAGACAGATACAGCACTCCAATCAGTAAAGTTCGTTTCCTGAGAGGGTTTTGTTCAATATAAAGAAGCAGTGATAAACTTTCTGCATTTTTAAGCTCCACATAAATGCTTATAAAGATTATTTTTTGTAGTATTTAAGTAGCAAAAATTTTGCTTAGGACCTTTCAATCTGACAATTGTGTAAAATGATTGTGTAGAATATTAAATAGTTGGAATAAAATCATTAATTGTTTTGTTAACAAGACAGCCATCAGCTACCTGGACATGATGCCAGTGGATTGGCATAAAAGAGAGCTTTCAATAGGCTGGGGAAAAAGAAAAAAGAGAAATAGTCAGGCTCTATTCTAATTGCTTCAGTATTAAAATAACTGCAAAGGGAGATGAGCATGAGTCATTTTCTTTGGGGCCAAATTTTTCTAATTTTGAGTCACGTTGAGCAATACCATGCTGCATGTGTGGTTCTGCAGAAATAAATGAAATTCTTATCCAATATTATTCAGTGTTAATAAGAATACTTTCAACCAGCTTGTAGAGTTTGAGAGTGAATTTTGAAACAAGCTTGGGATGAAGAAAGAGACCATGACATGGATAGAAACCTTTTCTTCTTTCAGTGGCATCTCCTGACATCAGAGAGGGTTCAAATCTCATTCCCATCTTTGTACTTGCTTTCTAAACTTGCAGATTATCTCCTAAGTTTTCACACAATTTAGATCATCTTTCACAAAGAGCAATTCCTCCTCCTGCCCTCAGAAAGTGGCTTTGACATGCTTGATTTTAAGACATTTTGGGAGAGGTGAAGTGTTGAAGGGGAAGTTAACCACTTGTCAAGTGAAGCTTGGAATCTGTAAATTGTCAAGCATTTGCAATTCCCAAGGATGTTGGAGGGGATAAAACATAAAACATTGGTCATTTGATTCATCATAACTAACTGCTGATGTTCCTGTTTGTGCTAGAAACAGGGAGACTATTTCTTCAGCTATGGGCGTGCTGAAATAATTGCAGACTCAATAGAAAACTAAGGATCATTTGCTGATAAAAAAGTAGCTAACAATTGTCAATGTGACAAAAGAGCTATGTCAAAAAGGTCCAATTTCCTTCTTTAAGATACCAACATTGATAAAGATCAGTGCTGGAATGATGTGTCTATTTCTGGGATCAGTGTGTTCTAAAGGCATTAAGAAAACAGAGAGACAACAAGAACTATTTGAGAGTTGGACAAAACCCCTTACTGTGACAGACCAGACAAGACAGACTTTAATAACTCATTTGAAAAAGTACTTTTAGAAAAGACCTGATTATAGTGCATAAATACTACCCAGGAAAGAAAATATCAGAGAGGAAAGGCTGTATAAAATGCAGAAGGAAGATTACAAGAATCAAGAGATGAACCCTAAGCTAAATTAATCTAAATTAAAAATTAGGCATCACTACGTAATTATGGGGAAAGAGGTTAATTACTGGAAAAAAAACAGAAAGAAATCTGAGCACTCTACCCCACTGGATGCCATTAGAATAACATGCTTCTTCTAAACACAAGGTGTTGCCTTGTAACAGGGTAGCTGTTACATGGACTGATCTACGATGGCAAGAACGTAGGATTAGCCTTAGTAGCCAATTTTGGTCTTAAAATCAGCAGTAATAACAAGAATAAAAATTTAGAAAGCTGAAAAAGGTACTTAGTAATTACTCTGCAGACTTGATGGAATCCCCATTCACCTGCACAAGTACTGTGACTGAACCACAGTACTTAGGTGAAAAGTCATAGCCCAGGGCAATCTGCTGTAGTAATGCAAGGCAGAAAAAAAACCAAGCAAAAATGCTGCAGTTGTCTTTATGCTTGAAAAAAATATAAACAAGTTCCCAGGTATCTTGCAGTGCTCACCTTCAGAATAAGAGAATAACAAATTTAAAAGATCAATAACTTGCATCTTAAAGTCTTTACAATGAATTGATGCATTTGACTGATGGTTCTTGATGGTTGTATGCAGGAATGGAAAGTACATCAAATAGAATCTGAGTCTTTCTAAAACTCAGGGAATTGAAAGAGGCAATTTAAATAGACAGTTTTGCCTCTGTGTGACAAGATGCAAAAGGAAATGGCATGTAAAGTCATTTCACAAATCCCAGATGTAACACTTGAGGTTTTTAATGAAGTTGTGTCCAATTTCATTTTAACAATACAACTAATATGCACTATTTTCATGGAATTTATTGGAGGGAAGTGATTCAAGATTATACTTATTAGACCTCATCATTGATTGAATGATGATTATCTGAAAATGATAATTTCTCTGTTTGTGATAGCTTTAAATGTCATAAATGTGACCTTTTTATTATTGTTAAAATAAATCCTTCCTGATATCTATGATAAGAGGATATTGGGTGTTTTTCTTCTTTTATTGCTCTCATACTTCATTTTTAAAGAAAACAAAACACTCTTCATCATCTGGCAACAAAAGATAGGATGCCTTTGCTTTTCAGGGCAGAAGAATGAGGGCTGGACTTAAAAGAGAAGATAACATTTGTATTTGGTATTTCACAATGAAAAGGACTTACTGAGCATGGCTTTAGCCCCATTTATTTAGCAGTTGCAAAGGTTTTGTCTCTTTAAAAGCCAGCTAATATGAACTCATTCTTAGGTACATGGAATTCCAATAAAAATGTAAGAACTAAGTCCTCGGTTTAATACCTCTGTCATTAAAAAATAATGTTAAATATCTTTATGTATTGTGAACAAAGACAATGATGGCAAAAAGCATTAGCAGAACAGAGGGACATGTGCACTGCTTCTTCAGGGAGAAGTACACCACAGACAGACACAGATTGCTCACACACAAGAGCACCACTTCACCCATGGACTGCATTTCAGAGGAAGGAAGTAATTGCAATGTCTGCAGTGCTACACAGAACAGAACTGGGTCAGAATTTCTAGCATATTTGTCATAAACCACTACAATCTATGAATATTGAATAAAAGTTGGATGAAACCTAAGTCCTTCATGAATTAGAGATGATGAAGGTGTTCCTCAGCCACAGAAGTCCTAAAAAACATAATAATGACCATTCAAAATGCTTTAATCTCTGGGTGTTTCTGCAATTCTTTTGTGCCTGCAAGCTGCTGTGGATAGATCAACATTGTTTGGCTTCCATCTGAGCTTCCCACTAAGTTGTGGAGAGAATCCTCTGCCATTTCAGCACTCTGACTTACAAGAAGGTTCCCTGGTGTTGGCTCAGTAGTGCCTTGTGTCACTAAACAGCCTGAGCAACTTGTGGCTTTTGTAACTTTGTCAGTGGCCCATTTATTCCAGTACTTTTCCATGCCAGCAGGACTGAAGAGCTGCTTTCTCTCCTACATCTTTAGATGAGATAGACAGTGCTGTTGCAAACTTCCAGGAACGCATTTTCTTTAAAGACACATGCATGATGAACAAACATCGATTTTTAGCCCCTGAAAGTCATCTTTAAAATAAGAATAATCAACATATTTCTTGTGACTGAGATTTATATTGTTAGGCAAGACATAGCAAGATAATTTGCTACCTAGATCTAGGTTACTTCCCAAAGTTTGCTTCCATATTGACCGATTTACTATACAAAATTTGCTTCTCAGTTTAAGGAATATGTATAACAGGCAGTGATGTGCAGTATGAAATGGATGAAAGCTATCCTTTTTTCAAGTAATCCTACCTTATCAAATCTGTCTTGCAATAAACCGAGATGCAGAGAGTGATGGATGGGAAATAATTCACTGCAGAGATAACCTTAGCTTGACTGAGCCTTGCAAACTGCAGCTCCAAATTATTTATCAGACTTTACAGAGTTTGTCTTGGATTTGACAAATGTAGACACGTTAGGCAAATACCTAAATGCTATAACTGAAATCTGTAATTGTATATATTTATTTTTTTGCTTTGTATTTTGCATCCTGCTGCCTCTCTGCTGCTTCTGCTAAAATGGAAAAGTTTAAAATTGTGTTATGAAAAGTTTATATTTTCTGTCTCCTGTCCCTGAGTAGTGAAAGACATCATTGTCTAATCAATGGAAATAAAATTTCATATCCATGATGCTACCAACATTTTCTTAAACATAGCTCTCTTTTATTCGTAAACAATTCCAGTGACAGACAGTTAACATTTTCTTATCATTATCTGCTATTATCTACATTTTTCAAACTTGTTTACAGAATTGCTTTTGAAACTTCAAGAAAGTGAAATAAGATCTTTCCCTATCAACACAAAGTATGAGGAATCATCTGTAAGAGAAGAAATAAAACTGGAGCATGACAGAGTAAAACTCAAGCAACTGAGGGCTATAGACGGCCTTAAAATAAATTTAAGTACCTATTTGAATATGAAGAATTGCTTTACTTGTTTATATATATTTATAATAAATATGCAACAGCAATTTAGCTGAATTTGAAATTCAGCAGAATCTGTGGCACATGTATTTTGTGTACAAGACCACAAAAGTCCTTGAAATCTATGCACTTAGAAATCAACACTTAGAAATGTGGCCACATAAACTGGGTTCTGTCTGCAAAGGAAATCATTGTCTATGGTGTCTGAGATGCAGCAACGTGAATGTTAAATGGGAAATGTCACTCAAGAGGACACAGAAATAGGAATTACAGAGTTCTGATCTTCTCACTACTCATGGAGGTACAAACCTGAGATAACAAAGAAATGTCAAATTTTTGCAAATGTCACCCTTGAAAGGTTTAGTAATCTGTAGTCACTCTTCAGGTAAAGGCTTCACCTCCCCCATATTTTTAAGGACATTAGAGAAAATTGACAAAGTAACATCAGAAAAGTTCAAAGTATATAGGAACACACAGAAGAAATTAATGTTATATGAAGAAAATTCTATATAGTTACTTTGGAAGGAAGCAATTCATGTAAAATAGCATCAGTAGGAATTACATTCATTCCTAAAACACATAGAGAATAATGCCATTGCTAGAATGAGATTGACTAAATCAAAGGTTTTGAGATTTTTGGATGGGAAGAGCACAGACTTTAAAAAAATTCAAAATCATACTGAATTTTTTTTTTTAATGTTAAGTTTGCCTTTGCCAGTAGTAACAGAACAAGTTTTTCAAGGCCTCTCTTCAATGTATAGATATTTATGGGTTCATAGGTACATTCTTACTGAAATAAACTGTGCATCAAAGCATCAAAATAAGAATTAAAGTGACCTTTCCTAAACATTCATACTGCACTGATATAGTTCTCCCCACTGCGTAATTAAATCAATTGGCTGAAACTAAATCAAGCAATAGGGATGTCACCACTTACCTCATATGCAGTTTAATTTGGGGGAACAATCATTATCTTAAAAGGTTTTCCTGAAAAGTACATCAGATGTTAGCTCAGTTTAATGTCAGTGCTCACCATCCTGCATCTCTCTTCTTCTTTTCTGGTGTTTTTTCTTTATCATAAAGCAGTTATAAATCATTGTCTGCAATGGAATTAAATCAAATGATGCATAACAAGTAAAAAGATCAGTGCCATAAAAACTGGCAGACTGGAAAATTATTAACATGAGTACATGACACATAGACAAGAAAAAGTAGTTTTGAACTTCATCAAGAATACAAAATATACAGCATCACTGTAGCTACATGAATTTGGACCAGCCAGGATATTGGCAGCAAATTCTAAAGAGTGACACTTTGTACTCCTCAGCCATGAAAGATTCCTCCTGGGACTGAGACAATGGATTTAATTTTTAAGTAGAGATTAAGTAAGATTAGCCAAAGAGATTGCTCTGAACAGGCAGGGAAAGGTGGAGTACTGAAAATCTCTCATTGTTTCATGGATTCTTTTTTTAAAGAGTGGGTTAAATGCTGATATTTGGGGTGGTCCGCTCAAGACAGCCAGTAGATTACCTGTAACTTCTTCCTTATACTAAAAAAAAAAAAAAAAAAAAAAAAAAAAAAAAAAAAAAAAAAGAGCAACCTGGAAAGTAAATATTAGCAGGAGTACTAAGAAAAGAAATATTGCCATGAGTTTCTTTTCTGTAGTGTAATTTCTCTATATTTTTAAATAACGTTTGAGAAGCAATGATCCATAAAAGTAACAATTTTTTAATACTTAGGTCACTGCACTTCAGATACTATTCCCCCACAACTTCTGTACTCTCTGATTTGTAACTCAGGTAACTGCACAAGACACTAATCACGACTCAAATGAAGTGAAGAGTTTCTTTTCACAAGATCAAGGAAGAAGTGTGTTATTAAAACAAAACCTCTGGTTTTAATCAGCTTCCTAGAAATAAATATCATACAGCCACATAGCAAATAGACATAAACCTGTGCAGAAGTTAAATTAAGAGTTTTACAGAATGACATTATTCTGTCTTTGCAAAATGCATTAGAAAATACCAGATTCAGTTTGATTACCATTTCCTTTCAGATGAAACGGTTTGCAGGAATGTTCTCATCCTGTAAAAATATGTGCATTACTCAGTTTTGTGGGTGCATCATGGACATGACTGGATTCTGCACATTTAAAGTCCTAACCTTGTGAGGAAACTCCAAGTTATAATTTAATTAAACTCTTACCAAAAACATTACTGAGAAGTAAAGTCACTAGCTTTCTTTGAACTTCATATCACTCTATATTACTTACATTTAATTTAGCACTGTATTGCCATAAACAAAAAATCATTATCAGATTAACTTAAAATGTACTTACCCTTTAAAGAATTAAAACTTACATCTCTCTTCATTATGCTCCACCCATTTTGTAGAGTATTTGGAATGCCTCAGATTACTCAGTTTCCTTCTTTGAAGATACACAATAAAATTACTGTATTTTACTATGAAATATTCTCATAAACCACACCTAAGACATAGATGACAAATAAATTAACACTGAATTGCCCTGCCTTTTGCTTTCATTTTTTCCTTATTAGCTTGCTGACCATAATAACTTATAAAGGGTATTTAAATCATTAGTTCTTAATTAGAATTCTGTTGTCTAACTTTTTGATTAAAAGCTCAACAGGTGTAAAATAGAAAGGGCATACTCCCATGAATACTAGCATAGCAGGCAGGTAGCCTGTGGGAGAAAGGAAGGTGTTATTGAACTCAAAACACTGAGACTCAGAAACAAGTTCATCACAGTTAAAGAGGCAAACCAGGCTCAAAGCTCCACCTGGGATACAGAGAACCTGGATGTCATCAAACATCCAGAAGACTAAAGGAAACTGCAGACAAGATAAAGCAGAAATCACTGGAACTGTATGTGTCCAGCGAAGCTCCATAAAAACTACAATTTGAAAGACTCGGAAATTACATAAAATATGCATTTTCTCTGAAATTTTTCTTCATGGGGTCTAACTTTGTTACATTTCACTGATTCATAGTTACAGTTTTGATTTATAGTTAGTTTGCTTCACAAATCCTTTCACTTAGGATTACATGCTTGCAGGCTTAGGCTCACATGCATGCAAGTCATGGTGGGCAGCCCATCTGCAACTCTGTTCTGAGTTCATTTATGGTCCTCACAGAAGAACCAAAGGCTCAACTGCTGAGTGCCATCAGAGGCTACAAGATTCTCCTAAGAAAAGCAGAAATGTACCATGGGGGAAAAAAAATATCTCACACATATATAGAAGGCAACTGACCTGTATATTCTGCCATTGATAAAATCTGTTCTCCTGTCAGGAACCCTTCCACTTTCAGGTAATTTTATATGTTTCTGCACTGGCTAAATGAGTAAAATCAATGGGCTAAGGCTCAAAACAACAGTCAGCTCTTCCATCTACAATATACATCCCATCTCCAAAGGGAAGCAAATCATCTGTGTGATAATACACAGCTCTACCCCCAAGGGCTCAAGCCAGGAGTTGTACAACCAGACAGGTGACAGTGGTCAGCCTTGCCTAAAAGCTCCCTGAGAAAGGTATTTTTGGGCAGCTGACCAGCACTACACTGCTGCATTTTTAAACAGCACTCCTCATTTCAGTAAATGCTTTATTTCTAGTTACAGTGTGCCATGATAAAAACTCCACCTCATCCTGAAGATAAGGGCGAGGCAGAAAGGCAGCTACCAGGATGCTCTCAGAACCAGGCACAGCGTCTGCCTGAGGCACTGATCAGCACTGCTGCCTGCAGAGAAGTGGAAAATGCACAGCAGGAAACAGCAGAAAAGACAAGGATAATCAGCTTGAGGAATGCTTAATGACATAAACTAGCCTAATCCCATAAAAACTTCACAACTGTGTCTTGCAGTAGACATTATCTATACCTAAGGTGCTGATGCACTTGAGCAAGTTCAAGTACAACTTATTACTGCTTAAAATACATTAGCATGTAACAAAGACAATGATGGCAATATTTTATATTCTATGTTCTTTTTTACTGAGGTCTTAGCACACGCCAATCTCTTTACCTTAAATGCATCTGAACACATCAGCTGATTAAATCCTAGGGTACCACTGTAGACAAGTGATAGTCCACAGGAAGTTCAAATCTCTAAGATAAAAGTCTGAAATACCTGATTTTTATAGTCCTTCGAGGTATAAATCCTATACCTCATATTTGAATTAACACAATCAAAGGCTATAAAATTGCATCAATTGCTGTCTAGCAAAATGCTGCCAAGCTAGTCATTATCAGGTCCTAATTACTTTAGGTTAGAGGGAAGAGATGAATTCACCACTTTCAGGTGGCACAGAAATCTTTTGCCAAGATAGACAGTGCTGGTTAGCTGTGTGGAAATATTATTGCAAACATTTTTATATTAAAAATGTCGTTGTATTATACCTTCACTTTAGCACCTAATTTTTCAGTCTTTCAAACTGGCAAAGGAAAAGCTAGATATCATAAGAACAAGGACATATAACAACCAAAATGCAAAATGCCCCTTTGCAACTTGGGAATGGAGTCAACCACAAGACAAACTTCTCCAATATATTTATGTAATCTCAATCAAAACATCACATCTGTTGTTTTCCTTTCTTGTGCACTGCCACTGCACCTACATTTTCATTCAACATAGTAACTCTTCTGCTTCCAAAGCCATTCAGGATCTTCCCAACTTCTCCTTAAATTCAATCTTCAGTCTTCAGATTAAACCTAGACCTCAGTCAAGCATCTCTCAATGCTTCAGCATTCATTAAACATTTTCACCAGTTTGCTGCAGCAAAAGCAATAAGGACTCAGCTGGCTGAGGTTGCTTTTTAGCTTTTGAAGTGGTCAATTATGCAGCAGGAGAAATGAAATTACTTTCAAGTATAAAGGAAGCAGCTTGGAAGGAAAGGAAAATAATCTGAGTAGGGATAGGTCAGAGTTCAGTTTCCAGGTTTCTTAATAGAAATACAAAGCACAAAGAGGTACAAACAATGGCCAGCAGAACAGGTCAAATATGTGTAAAATGAGGGAATGTGATGATAATGTTTCTTATTTCATTTTTAAATGTTCTTAAGATTTTTTTTATGTCTGCATCTTCTTCTCCTTCCTAGCTAGATAGCTCCATCAATTGAACCTTTCCTTCCCTATGGAAAAGAGTTTCTGGAACATAACTGGGAGCCCAACTTGAGTAAAACAGCTGAAAATCATTTACCTTGAAAGAAAAAACATGGACCTTTGAAATGGTGCTTGTGAGAGCCCTGTGGTTTTGTACCTTCCCCACTCAATTTTTTGCGTGAACATCATCCACTTACTATTTGCAATTCCACAGGGATTGCAACTGTGACAGCAGCTAATCCAGAGTGGACTCTACCTTCATGAGCAAAACATTGTGCTGCTGGAAATCGCAGCAGCCACCAACACTGTTTTAAGCTACACTTCTGAAGCACCCAAAATATGGAAGTACCAAGCCACCCTTGCCTGCCCTGCAGCACCATGCTGTGCCCCACGAGGAGGAGCCCAGCCAGCCTCTACCGTGCCTGCATCAAGCTCTCCACACAGCTCCAGCCTGCAAAAACAACCTGGTTTGGATATGGTGCTAAAGTGTGAACACAGCACTCCCCAACTGGGCAACAAAATACTAGCAGTGGAAATGTAAGGCTGGAGCTGGAGGAAAAGCTCAAAAATTCTGCTGCCTCAATGTGAATAATGAGAAAATAATTGAAACTCGCACTCCAAATACATTATTTAGATTCTGTTTGTTTGCTTTTCTTAATATGGCTGAAGTGATCAAAATCTCTCATTTACAATTTTGAGCTAATCTTTCCACATATGCATTAGACACTGCAATCCTTTTCATAGATGGAGTTTAATACTTCCTTTGTAATTCATGGAGCAGTTTTCTTAATTGAAAAAATAAGGATAAATCGCTCCACTTATGTGGAGTAGTTATTGTCTTAAATAATAATCACTGCGTCTGGATTCCATCACAATTTATTCTGCTACCAAGCACCCTGTTTTCTCCTCATTTTATTGGCAATACCTCTCTTGTGGCCTCTGTGGAAATGAGAAAAACAATGCTTTTATAACAAATATATTTAGGGGGTATTTTTTACAGTTCTATTCACTCTGCAGCACATTCTATTTATTGCAGTTCAGGCCTGATCTCAGAAATCTTGGAGTGCACATATTCATCTGTCTCTGAGGAACAGAGAAGCATGTCATAAAGTGAACCTCTGTGTATTTCCATAGAATGGTAAAAAATTCTTTGCTTCATTGTTACTTTGTCTGATACAATTCCAGGTAAATAAATGCACTAATAATTGCATTTGCTGTGTGCTCATCCTGAAGCATGTCACACTCTTTATTTCACTCAGATAAAGCAGCATGAAGCCTCCTCCTCCCTTACAAAGCTACAGAGCATCAACCACTAGGCGGGGACAGTAGCTGTCCGTGCTCTCTGTCTATTAAAATATCACCTTATTGCCCCCAGATTTATTCACGGTTTTGCCTTCTAAAAGAGGTGTAAGTTGTCCAGAGGCAAAAATATTATTAATAAGAGCCTGCTTCATCTGAGATGCAAAGTTTAGCATTCCAGTTTTCATAGAGGTTTGCCTTCACCAGCTCTGAGCAGGAATGTCTGCATCATTGAGATCTTTCTTTTCTTTTTTTTTTTTTTTTCATATCTTAAATGAGACACCTAGATATTTGTTAAGGAATATACAGATATCTGGGAAGCACTGGAATATCTGTTCTGCAAAGATACATTTTAGGCAATGCATACCAGTCATAATGGACTACCTCTCTGTATTACAGCTCCTCCCTGCTTACACTAGACATAATTTAATAAAGGTATTTTAAGAATTACAATGCATGTCTTATATAAACAGATTAATAGCTCATGTCTTGTAATGACTTTGATTATATTTGGTATAAGAGAGTCGACCTGCAATGTCTTTCTTGGCTCTGATACCAGTTATGTATTTTCCCATTAAAAATTAAGCCCATTAAGGCTGAGCTAAATGGAACCCGACCGTTTGATCTTAAGAAATACTGTGACCTTTTACACTGACGAAAATAATCAACATGATGCTTTACATTCCCTACTCTTCCATTCTATCAAAATGGCTTTGCATTGTGAGAAGGATTGCTTGAGGTGCTAAAAGCATGTTTATTTCATATTTACATTAATTCACCTTCACTTAATGACTTTGTATCAGCTTGATTACATGATGAGTATAGTTTGGAAAGGAAAGCTTGTCCTGCACAAAAGACACCAATGTGAGTTCACAATGAGACTTCATTTCTTTCTCAGCTACTCATCTTTTGCTACACTTCAGAAATTAATTCAGATTGTGTTCTCAATCAGTAAAATAAAGATGATTTCATTTTGGCTTCACATCCTTCTACCTTAAGTTCAGGAGTTAGGCAAACCATAGGGGAACGGGGCCCTTGGTGCCACAAGCACTTGCAAAAACAGTTTTCTTTTGGCTGGTATATTTTGTTGGCAGATAAAAAGCAATTGGTGTCTGTGGTAATTCTGGATTATACAAAAGCTAAAGTTTTTATCAATACCAGGACATTTTTATTACATTAGTACCAAACAACAAGCTATTGTCTTTACTGCTGTGAAAAGTGTTCTCTTTCTCTTTCTGCCTCCCTATTTCTTCGTTATTCAGTTCACCATTGCAGAAGAAATACTACCCTCCATGCCTACAGTGAGTAATTTTCCTTATACAGTTTTTTGCTCTGTAGTGTTTTGGCAAAATGTGCTAAATTCTTTCTTTGTTTCATCCTCTCTGTGCAAAGAGTACTTTCACTGTACAAAACTGAACTCAGACAGGGAATTACAGAGTTTTCATCTGCTGGCACTGGGAAAAGCGAGCTCTTCAAGAAATAGCCTCTACATCACTCTTTTCTTGTATCACATCCTCTAGGAATATTAGCATCTTTCAGGAAGAAGGAAAGGACTCTATGTAGCAGGCACTGTAGGAAAGGGATTCAAGAATCCACCTAGGACCTTCTCTCCACTCTCCACCCTGCCAGGCACCGGTGACCCCTTCACAATCTCCATAAGGATGTAGGATGAGGACCAGTGATAGAAAGGAGCCAGCTGAAACACAAATGAGAGACAGGGAGAAGCAGATGAACCAAAGAGTCAGGGATATTTTAGTACTGGCAACATCCACAGCTGGATTTCTTCTGCTCAGTGCTGGCTGTGCATGGATACCTCTGCTCTCTCTCTCTCACTTGCTGAAAAAGTCCTTGCAGATGTGCATTTTGCATTAGACCTCTGCCCATATTTTCCCTGTTTCCCACCATCAGCCAAAAGGCTAGTACACAGTAAAAAAAACCCTCTTCACTAGTTCACCTCTACACAGAATTTGCAAGCCTTTTATTCAGTCCTTTGATATGCTTTACTCTTACTTCATCCTTTATCTTTTCCTCTTATAATCTGTATTTTACCCACAGGGGTTATCGGCACCTCTGTACACAGTGAGATTCTAACACTGGCTGGTTGTTGTCATGAACAGATTAAGCCCAATGAGTGACATTAAACAGAGAACTGAAGGCTGTGGCAGGCTGAGGAGCTGAGTGAGCCGGGTGAGCACAGATGCTCATGTGCAGAGTGATGAAAGCAGCAGCCTCTCAGCCCCAGGGACATGGGATGTACACTGCCGGAGGAACAGCCAGGACACTCCTGGGCTATCTGTCCTGTCACACCATGCTGACTATTAGAGTGCAAGCCAATAAATGATGGCAGAGCTGAGAGTCATTAAGTGACCCAGAGGACTACTCTGATGATGTCCATCACAAAAAGCTCAGCTTGTACTGAGCAACTTTACAGCAAAAGATACACCAAATGTGTTGCTTCTGGAGTTAGTCAGTGCTTCCCTAACCAACTCGGGAACAAACTTGAAAACAATCCTGCTGATTCAGTGGCATAGCAATTTGTTCATTGTTCCAAATGCAGATCCCTCACATGCTAATATAAATATACCCACTGGGATGATTTTTAAAATGTCTACCTCTTCTCTTGAGGGTTCACTTACAAAGCTAGCTGATATTACTGCATAAACAGAGAGCCTGATTCTCTTCTCACAAACACTGTTTTTAGGCAAGAGCAATGCCTTTGGCTTGAATGGATATATTTCTGAAAATCCACACCTTCATTTGAGCATCCTTAACCTGAGTGGTAGCTGATGTAAAGACAAGGCAGCAAAAAATCATGGTTTCCATACAGTAATAGTACTGGATTTCCTCTTACTTCTAAAGAATAAAGATCTGGCTGTATCTCAGTGAGTGTGTGACATCAATGTACTGCAGCATCAGGAAAGGCAAATGGGACCTGGGGAGGTATAAACTGAGGTGTCTTCTTCCTCCAGGGAACATAATTACACATTATTGTCCTAATGAAATTTCAACTGACATACTGTGTTCTGTTCCCATCACTCATACACAGAAATTATGAACTCCAACCATAGCAAATTTAGAGCAGAACATTCACATGACATCTTAGGACAAACTGATGAAGAGTACAGCTTGTTCACTTCAGCAAAATGAGGACTAAAGAGCACAATCCCACCTGAGAAACACACCAGGATGAAGGAAAATGTTCTTTTAACTGAAGAACAATGCTGGAAGAAAATCAAGTTAATATAGACCAGCTAGAAATAATTTGGGTCCGTAAGTAGAAGCTGGCATCTGACAGTCAAAGAAATGCAGCTGAGTATGGCTGGGGCAGAACCCTCTACAAACAAGAGGTGTCAGTGAGGGATCTGTGTCATTGCTTCATGCCTGCTCCCCAAGATGTCAGTCGGAGCACTACCGTGAGCAGCCCTGGCAGCTGTGCTTGAGAACCTCGTAGAAGTGCTTGGAGGTTTGCTTCTCTCTGGTTCGTTCCTATTTGTGTTTTTCTGTGCACCAAAATTGTGACTACAATGCAAATCTCCTCATACTTGTGAATTCCAATAGTTTCAAATTAAAACCCTTGTCTTCTTCCCTGGTCTAATAAAATCTGCTTCCTCCAAACTGTTTTACACCTGAGGCTCAGGGAGGGAGGCAGATGTGCAGCAAGGACTCTCATGCACCAGCAGCTTGGGGGTTTGGCGGAGCGGCAGAGAGGGAGGAAAGAATGGAGGAAAAAATAATTAAAAACAAACCAAAGAAAACCCTCAACCAAA
>VWZN01001395.1:505299-535009 GCA_013396955.1 Regulus satrapa | reverse complement strand
GGGTGCCTCTTCTGCTGAGCCTCTCCCGTCCCGTCCCAAACACTGTAAAGGGAGCGGTGCTGCCTAATGCAGGATGAGAGCCGAGTGCCAGGGCCAGTTTTTTCCCTGTGGCTGGTCAAATGGGAATACGCGGCGTGATTTCGGCCGCACGGGCGCTGGAAAATACACGCGGTGCGGGAGGGAACCTTCCAGTTGCCTGGCTGGTCACGTTTCCTGCTAAGGAGGACACCTTCCTTCCTAAGGTTGATATCGCACCCGTGCGTTCAGTACTTTTTTGTTCAGCTGGCATCACCTTGCTTTTGCGAAAACAAAATGCTATACAGCTATTCCCGCAACCTGCCTATACCTGCCTAAAATGCATGTTACTAAAAGTTTTTTAAAACGGAGTTGGAAGCTGAGGAACCTGGGATGAAGCAGTAGGATCTAGAGGAAGACATTTGCTTTAATCCTACTAGTAAGGCAGCTTTCACAAAACAATACATCTTTAAGGATGTATTTTGTACCTGTACAGAAGAATACTGCAAAAGAACTTGCTGTTTGAAGGTCAACCTCTTCTTTTTTTGCAGTCAATATCCCACTGTTGTAATAGATTGTGTTTCTGGGTTTGCACAACAGAAGAGTGGTGCTTGTGCCTGAGAAATCATGTTCAACTTCAGATGCATCCAGAAGTTACTAGAGTACCTGAATTTTTTAGTTTTTTTACTTATTGAGAATGCCTTCTCTATATTTCCTCGGCGCAAAAAATATTTCGCTGGTGAAATAGTACTTATTACTGGCTCTGCAAATGGGATTGGAAGGCAGGTTGCCTTAAAATTGGCTCCTTTGGGAGTAACCTTGGTTCTTTGGGACATCGACGATGAAGGTAACAAAGAAACAAGCAGATTAGCCCAACAAAATGGAGCCAACCGGGTGTTTGTCTACCACTGTGACTGCAGCAGGAGGGAGGACATCTATGAGCAGGCAGACAAGGTAAGATCTGCATTTTTACTTCTTTTTAATAGAATATCCTATTGAATTTATTGGGTTTTTTTCAGAAACTGTACTATTCCCTAGAGGGAAGAAATCATGTAGGGCAATGTCTTTCCCCTTTTGAATAGTTGCTAAATGGAACCTAAACTATGGTTGCAACAAAATAACTGTGTTTGATCAGTTCTGTTGAGATTTATCAATTTTCTATTCTTCATTGTGAGATGGGAATGTTTAGATTAAGAGTACAGTAAAACATACAGCAGAGACTACCTCCATATATTGTCCTATTTAGGCTTTCTAACTTCTTTAAGATATCAATAAACAATTTTTAAATGAATGAACAATCAGTGGATATTGTAAAAGGGGGATTATTTCCTTTGTCTATTCGTTTAAGAAACTGTCGTTCTTTAAGGATGACAGGGGATTGTAATGTTTCCAGACATGTCATTAGGATGTGGCTGGTCTCCAGACAAATTGATGATTCAGCTTCAGTTCCTTTTTTGATCAATACAGGTGGAAAATAAGGTAAACAAGAGCTCTATTTTCAATTAAACCCTTCTGCTGTGCTGACCTACACTTTGTAAACTATTACATTATTATTGTTTTATTATTATTAATATTATTGTCAGAGTTCAGAAATTGGACATTGAATTAGCATGAAAAATTTTTACATTTCCTTTAACTGCCTGAAAATACTTCTCAGTGTAACTTCACTTATAATCCAGTTAGCCACTCTGCAACTTCATCCAAGTGTAAACCTCTGTTAAATTCTCAGTGTATGTTATACACATGACTCTCAAGTCAAATCTTTGACATTCTGTGCCTGAAGTCATATATCAGAGAAATTAGCTAAATTATTTTATTACGTGAATGTTGATTAATATTTTGAAGTTATTTGTTTGCTCTTACTTTAGCAGAGTCTCAAAAGGTTTGTTTTGTGCCCCGCAGTAATTTTTGATCTCCAAACACATTAACCAAACAGCCAAAGGACTGTGGAATTTGCTGTGCCCAAATCAGCAAACACTATTCTGAAGTGCACAGACTGACCTGCCAACAGAAAGCTAAAGAGCAGTTCAATAATTTTAAATTGTCATTAAGGTGTCAAATTATTGTTAACAACCCCAACATATTCACAGATATTTGCATGCATTTTTCAGTCCTGGTGGAGACACAAATTTTCTTAGATTAAGAGTTTTTCAACTATAGGCCTCCTCTACACTTGGAAATACCTGCAAAATTTTGATTGGTAATAGGGAAAGTCTTGAGCTTGGACATAGAAGAGAAAGCAATAGCAACAAAGTTAAATTCATTGATTTTACTTGGTATACTGACTGCCAAAAAGCATAAGTATTTTCCCATAATGTAAGTTCTGTTTCTAGGAAACAAAAGAGACCATTCAACTCTCTAAAGAAGAGGTTTTAGAACAAACTTGTCAAGTAAACAACAACTAATTTTCAGGAGCAAGTGGTGTCCACCTGAGAATTCAGAAGAAAATCAGGCATGGATCTGGTGGGCTAGAAATGAAGAATGTGTGTTTTGCTATAACAGCTGATCAAGGAACAAAGTGTAGTAAATACGCCAGTCTTAAAGGGCATTTGAGAGGACAAAAACACACCATGAACCTGTCTTACAGAAAACTAGTAGAAATTATGGTAACAGATGAATTAACAGACACCTAAAAAATACATAATGTAGAATAACCAGCTTGACTTTTTCTAAATGGAAGCCAAGCTTCACACATATTTTGCAGTAGTGAGTAAACAGGAGAACTGATGCCACGGTAAATAAAATGCTGCCATTGGTGAAGATATGTTGTCATGTTAAGAAAAAGAGGATTTTCATAAGGACTGACACAACAGTTAAAAGAGTGGGGAGAAAGTGTAGATGTGTTCCTCAAAGGAAGAATTGAGTATTCCTGCCAAACTGAACGGTGTGAAGATTTGCATTCATTTGTGTAGGTGGAAAGGTGCAAGTATCTGAGCCCTACTTGTCAATGAGAAGGCCTAAACCTGACACAGCTGGAGAAATACCAAACAAATCTTCACTGAATGCTAAGGCTCCCTGAGACAGCCAAAGGATGATCAGATGTTGGAGTACCAGATCAAATCACCTGTTTCCAAATTTCCAGACAGCAGCACATGTGGGGTTTTAATATTTTTGTAGTCAAAATACAATTTTTGAGACCCCAGATGATCATCCACCTTTAGCAGAGAAATCTGTGAGACTGATTCTTCATGCTATAAGTAAATTTTGGCCATATGCTTTGATACAAATCCAAATCATGGCACGAAGTCTTTTAAAAACAAACTCAAATGGATCTAATAATTCCATCTATTTTATGGTAGATTCTATTGTGCTCAGAGGATTGGTATCCCCCAGTTTTCTGAGCTGAATTCTTTACAGTTCAGTAGAAATTATATTAAAAAGCAGCAGGCTTGGCAGAGGAATGTAAGTTCTCATGACACTAAAAATAGGAGACTGGAAATGTTCTGATTGCACTTAAAGTGTGCTCACAATGCACACTAAACCTCCATAACATTTTGCCTTTGTTTTTTGTGGAAGCCAGACGTATTCTGGAGTTCAGGGAGCAATTAGACAAATCTGGGGAGAAGGGCAGGGTGGAGAATCACTGGGATATATTAAAAACAATTATATGGCTAGCTTATACCTCACAGAAGATCCTAAGCTGCAGCATGTGAAAAGCGGAGAGACCTTAGAGCCCAGGTCCTTTTTTCATTGCTTTCCACCATGAGACAAAGTCTGAGGGGCTTAGAGGGACCTTTGATCTGATGCAATACAACAGTTCTTGCATACTCATGTTTTCATACATATCAATTATTGCAAATATTACTAAACGTTGTCATAAATGAAGCACAAGAGGAAAGGATACCTTCTAAAGCTTTATGTTTACCTTCTTCTCATTGTTATTATTCAGGTTAGAAAGGAAGTTGGGGATGTAACTATTTTAATCAATAATGCCAGCATACTGATTGGGAAAACGTTCTGTGAGCTTACCGATGAAGATTTTGAAAAGACCTTCAGAATCAACTTCTTTTCTCAAGTCTGGGTAAAGTTTTCGTGTTGCTTTTTTTTACTCGAGTGACCAAAAGGTACAGACAAATATTTTGGTGTGAAAACCACAATGGTAGCATCCACCTTAAAAAAACACCACTTGGAATAGGGATGTGAAGGATCTTGACTGGGGGGATGTATTTTTTCATGATCATCCTGCAATTGGAGACAGTCTCCCCAGTATGTCTCAACAATGTTAACACAAACCTGCCTGGGCAGTCTGGTCAATCAAAGTTTGTGCAGCTGTATCATGAAACACACCCTGCCTGTAACAGCTGCGGTTGAAGGGAGTGCTGACACGATGGCAAGGTGACTTCCCTGCTCCTGATGTTTCCTGGTATCTGAAGGCTTTGCCTAAGAGACTTGCAGCATTCAGGGACACACAGCCATGGTTTACTGGCAGACTTAGCAGTGTTGCATTTAGAGTTGGGCTAAATGATTTTAAAAGTCTCTTCCAGCCTCAATGATTCCATGATTTTATGCTGCACCTGCTGGTCTTCAGGCTGTGCTTTCATTCCTAGTCACTGTCTGATTGAAGTGCATATAAAACTAATGTAGCTAATAAGAATTTGTTTTGGTATTTTTTACCTGTGAAAGAGTTTGCAGTTATTTGAGGTCTCAGTAGATTTAGGAGGGTTTTTTTTTTTGGTTTTTTTTGGTTTTTTGGGGTTTTTTTTCTGTCAGAGGATGTTACTATTGCACTTTTTGTTTATATGCCTCAATGAACAGCCTGCATCAGGGAAAAATATGCCTCTTTGTTAAAAGGAACTTCTCAATGGAAAATAATGACAGATAGAAGTCCTCTAAGTATTCCCCAGCCACACTGCATCATTCCTCCAAATGCTTGAGGAAAACAGACTGGGAGAGGTGTTCCCCCTGACAGGTCTGAAGAAACCCAGGGCAGGAGGATAGGCACTCACATCTGCAGTCTAATAGGATTCCTCAGCTATTGAAAAAAAAAAAAAAAAGTTACTGCTCTTTTCTCATTTTCTTATCTCCCCCTTTGTAAAACTCTAGCATTCTTCCCAGTTAGTATCACCCACAGCGGTTTCCTGGAGTGCTGGAATTGTCAGGCAGTTTGGTTTGTAACAAAAAGGCCCCACAGACAGCTGAACTCTCCTTAATGTGTTGACTTCTAGCTCCCTCTTGTGTACTAAACTTTTGGCGAGAGACAAATTGTGAGGAACTAGGAAAGCAGAGAAAATACAAACTTTGCCACTTCTAATAAGATAATTTTAATGTTGTTAGATCTTCAGACAGAGGGCAGTCATTCAAGTAAGTGTTGTCTCTCATTTAAAAATGGTTACAGAGATAAACTGTCGTTTGGGCTTCTTGTGTATTGAAGAAAGCAAGTCAGATTATATTACCTAATTTTGGAATGAAACATTTTTGGTTTGTCTATTTATAAAGGGGATTTTAAAATAAATATTTTTTTATATTCTTTTAGACTTGCAAGGCCTTTCTTCCAGCCATGGTGGCCTCTAACCGTGGGCACCTGGTTAGCACAGCCAGTGCAGCTGGATTAACAGGATTCTACAGGATATCAGGTAATTATTGTCAACTTATTACAAGTTAGATCTAGATACTAATCACTTACCTTGGATGCCTCCTAACTGCTTGGCTCGAGCAGCCTGTACTGAGAAGAGCCTGCGAGTGCCAAAGGTGATGGTGTACTGGTGTGTGATTGTGTCGCGTGCCTGAGCAGCACGGGGAGATTCTCTACAGAGATCTCTCTGCAGATTTTGCTCTCTGGTTACAGACTGTCTTTTCTCCACATAAGAAGGGCAATTCAGCTCATACACATGCAGCAGGAGGGAGCCCTGCATACTAATTGTCTAATTCTTTCTCACAACGTATTTTCTGCAGGTGAATGTTCAGAGACCTGTGACACACAAGGGCTCCACCTGGAGCTCCGCCTTCAGTTGGAATATAGTTTTTTCAAGTGCAAAAGACATTTAGGCAGAATTTCTAATAAAACTAATTTTAATGAAGTGTGTTTTAAGCTATTTAAAGCTCAGTATTTGCAGCTGTTTCCCTCAGGAAAGCAGTCTGTTAGTTCAGCCTATTTCATCAGACTGGGTCTCCTGCCCAGACTCTCCTCAAGCCTCTCTTATATTTTGGTTGTATCTCTGAGGCCCCCCCATGAGAACTTGAACTTCATTGTAATAAGGACCTCATTTCTTCTGCCAATTGATAGTGTTACTGTAGTATTTATTTGTCACCTATTACCTAGTATTTATTTGTCTTGATACATTATTAATATTTGGTACTGATAATATAAGTCACGTTCAGCTTTCAACTGTAAGGCTTATTGAAGTGGGCCTTCCCATCCATGCAATATAAGTTTTACACCTTAGATATGTATTTTTAGGCTGTGTGGTTCCATCATTCACTGTGAGTGAATTCCTGAAGAATAGCAAAGTACTTCTAATGCCAGTCTTTGGAGTCAGTCTTTTAGCAAAATTTGATTTCATTGTATCTAACAACTATTTTCATGCACTTGAATTTTCTTCTTTTTTTTTTTTTAATTTGAAAAAGTTTTAGGAAATTACATATAAAGCACTGCATTAAATTAGTTTCTAACAACTGGAAAACTGCAGAATAATTTGTGCAGGAAGCAATCTCTGAAAGTCACTTGTTCCATATCCCCAGATAAAAACAGGGCCAGATTAGGTCAGATTGCACAGGGCTGTGTAAGGGCGAGTTTTGATTATCTCCAAGGATGGGCTTCCATATATTCATCAAACAATAAAAACCAGATGAGTTTCAGTCTTCCTGGGCAAACAAAATGGTATTATAGTTGCAGGGCAAATCAGAAGCAATAGGCTGAAGCAGCATTTCTAAGTAGGGTATGTTTATTTTACCACTAGAAGTAGTTCTTTCTGCAATGTAACCTGTGATATTAAAAGTTGAAGACATTTTGAACTGAAACAATTGCTGGTTGGTATATGAGTATCTGGAAATTTACAGGAAAAGCTGAATAAGCTCATTTGCCTGTATTTTTCTGTTGTGCATTGGAAAAAAAAAAAAAAAAAACTCATCTGAAAAGAATTCATTTTATCCTGAGGCAACTGGCAATCCTGCATCATTCATGGGAAGAGCCATTAATCTCCAGAGTTAGATTTGTGAATATGCTTTAAATACTAATTACCAGACTGCCAATGACAGAACTAAATAATATGTGGCTTAAATAGTATTACAAAAAATTCTGTTCTGTATATAGCTTTTACTATAAACTTATACTATATACGGTGCTTTTAAAATTTTGGATATTTCTCTTTTCTTCACTTTCTAGATTATTGTGCAAGTAAGAGTGCAGTCATTGGAATGATGGAAGCCATAAATTCAGAACTGTATCATGGAGGGAAACGTGGCATAAAAACTACAATCGTTTGTCCTTATTTTATTAGTACTAGGCTAAGCAAAGGCTTCAAAAGCGCGTAAGTAAAGCTTAGATTTGCACTATTTCCACTGGCCACTCACCAGGTATATCCAGTTTTTTTAATTGATTTGATTTTCAATTCAGTATGTTTGTGCTGTTGGCGCAGACAACTCTGTCTTTTGACATAAAGAAATGCAATTCTTGCATACAGTCAATAACAAGGACTGTGTAATAACCTCACAGTCAAGGCACAGTTGGGGATACACAGCAGTATTTAAGGGTTAAGGGAAACTTATTTGTCAGGAGAGTGCTGACATTCTCTGCCCCAAGTAATTTTGGCAGTCTAATTACAGTTGTGGCCCGTGAGGATACCCGTGACCTGTCCTTGTTTACTGTGTCCCACTGTCTGCGCTGGCAGGTACTGACTGTACTTCTGCGTGAGCACGGCTGTGCTGCTGGAATCTGGTGGGTGGCTCTGTGGCTGCAGCGATGGGAGAGGCTGCAAGCACTGAATGAGCCATTGCAGGGATCTTGGTTACTCCGTGCTCTGCTCCTGCTTGCAACACTCATCATCGTGCAGCAGTGAATGTATGCAGAGCAGAGCCCTTCTCCCGACTGGTGACAAACCTGGCCCTGGTCTATTTAGCTGTCACCTCAGCATTTAGAGCAGAAAAGGGCTGCTGGAGAGCAATGATGCATAGAACAGCACACAGTATGGCTAAGCTTGGAAGCTTCCAAAACTGCCACCAATGTGGGCATCAACTCCATTGTGGTCAGCTAACAAAAAAGTCACCAAATTCACAATATCATCAATATGTTTTCAATTTATTTTGATGATAGCAGGAACAAAAAGGTTTGAAGATTCCTTTTCAAGATTACTTGAGAGGAAGAGGGAAAATTCATAAATTATTTAATTATGTATGTGTGTGTATTTATCTCAAAAGTAAAGTTCCTTAATTCATAACCCTTTTTTCTTGCTTTACAGAAAACCCTGTTTGTTTCCTGTTTATGATCCAGAGTATGCAGCGAGCAGGATCGTAGATGCAATTAAAAAGGAAAAATTTTATCTGACCATGCCTCTAGCTGTATATTTACTTGGTCTCAAAATGTAAGCATGTGACTTGTCTTCTAGTATTACCTTCTTTCCTTTGCCATGTTTGTAAAGTCAGCAGGAAAGTTTAGTCAAAGCAGTCCTTTAATTAATACTCCTACAGTTAATTCAGTTACATGTACCAAATTTTAAAGAAACAGTGGGTTTGATTTTTTAATAATCCAGGTGAATAACATTCCTCTGGCCTCTTCTGTCTCTAAGAAATGTTCTAAGCTGCAGTTGGGTATGGAAACTTCAACAATTTTCCTGAGATGGTACACTGGGAGCAATGCTTGCTAGTCCTCTCTGCTTCCAGTCCCTGACACCACTGCAATCTGGGCTTTCACAAAATGTCTTGGTCTGGCATTTGTTTCCCCGATTTATAACATTACTGCCAGACATTAGAAGTATTAAGCACATAAAATGTGTTTGTCATTTCTTTATTTATAGAGATTTATAGAGTACCCTTATAAAAAAAAAAACAAAAAAAAAAAAAAAAAAAAAAAGCTAATTTAATGTTTGTCTCATCAGTTTCCTTCCTAGAAAAGCAGCACTATTCTTTGAGTCTTATATTAAGTTCCCCGAAAGCATGGAAGAAGCCTTCAGTCAGAAGAAAAAGGATTGAAACAAATAGTATTCTGAAGACATCAAGTGCCATCTAATTTAACATATTCAGTAAAAAAATCATTTCAAATCATATTTATTCTTTGACAAAAAATTTACGTTTTTCATGCTATTTTGCATTGCTCAGAATATCGTTTAATTCTTCACAATTGTCTTTCAAGTCTTTGTTTGGCAGTTTTCTGAGAGACTTTTGAAAAATCACTAAAATTTAAAATTAATTAGCTATTATGTTGAGTGACCAAGAAGAAACTTTGCATGGGCTGTACTGTTTTCAGACTGCAGTGAGGTATCCTGTTTGTGTGGGATGCAATTCTGTTGTGGGTCATGGGAAAATGAAGACAGGAGGAATACCTCATGTATTGGAAAATTCCAGGTGAAATCTCTCTTTGTATTTGGAGAGAAGTCACATCTATGTTCTTCAAGGGTCTTCAAAGGAAATGACAACCTAAAGCTTCTAAAGAACAAATAAACAAAAAAAAAAAAATCCCTAGTAGTAGAAGTCTGCAGATTAGTTACAGAAAATGTGTGCTGGTACTTAATTGATAAAAATCAATCCTCATGTAAATTCTCAGAAGATACTAACATGAAATTGGCTTCAAAATTGGCTTAATTTACCAAAACAAATAAATAAACTGCATAGCAGAATAGTGGATCTACAAAGCCCAGTTCATAAAACCCTAAGGAATTACAGAGAATATTTATTGGCCACGTTTGCCATCATAATTTAATTATACTTAGCTAAACTCGTACTTACAAGTTCCCAGATACAAATAGTTATGAGTACACACAACTGAAATCCCTGTGTTTCCAAAGTATGCATGCATTCAATAAATTATTTCATGTACCAGTAGATATTACAGGGAAACTTTTCTCTGAGAGATGGAAAAAGCTTCTTAAGTTTGGCTCTTTGGAAAGCAAGGCACCAAAGTCTAAATTACTTCCTGCAAATACCAATCATTTTCTCAATTGCAGGAAAATTTGTTGAGCATTGGGATTCCCTTGTTCTGCATGAATGTTACCATTTGGCTCTAGATCTATGATCATTTTTAAGTATGATTACAGGAGTCAATGCAAATTGGCATGACATTATGTTTGTGAATATACTGTGGGCCGGAACATCTCAATGCATAATTTCATTGCTGGTGCTGCAGAGCTTAAGAGCAGGGCTCATGAGGTGAGAAAAATGTATTTTAAAATTATTTGGGAAAAAATACTCCCACTTGAATTAGTGTCACGTGGAAGTGACATTAATATATGTTGGAGATTATCCATCATTTAAATGTCAAAGGTTTCAGGGTTAAATGTTTGCAGGCAAGGAGTTCATTGTAAGGGCTTACTTTTCAGGATGCCTTTCTAGTTTTCTGGTTTTTTAACTAAATTATATCAACCTTACCACCTACATCTGCAGTTGCAAGTTCACCAGATATATAGACAGGACACAAGTAGGTTAAGAATAATGTAAAGGAAATAATACCCTATTTTCTAATCTGTATTTAACCTATTCTGCATAGTCACCCTGCAACACCTTTTTTTGTATTGTTGCAACCTCAGACAAGGGCACTTTTGGCTCCATACTCTTTTCAGGCTAATCTGCTTGTCTCAAGAAGGAATTTGTAAAGCTTATCCTTTCTAAGTCTCACAGTGATCTGGTAGATCTTCTTATCAGTCCTAGAAATCAGTAACTCGCTTTTTTTCTGTGAAAAATACCAGGAAAATATTTTCGGGGTTCAGGGTTGCTTGGTGGTGGTGTTGCGAGGGAATACTTTGTCTTTTTTGCACAGAAAAGAAGTGTGATAGATCCAATAATACAATTCTAAAACTGTAAGCCAAAAACTTCCTATTAAAGCTCAGAAGATGCATTTGAATGGTGTTCCTGTTTTATAACAGAAAATTATCTTCAGATTTTGAAATATTGTGTTCCACTTAAGGAGTATCTCAGAGTTATCAGAGTTAACTCCTGAGAATCATGTCCTGTCTTTTTTTTTTTTTTTTTTTGAGGCTCTCATCATATTTGTAATTCCATCATGATTAAAACATTTTAACAGGAGAATTTCTGTTACTACAGAAGCTGCCAATGAGATTGGGATACAATTTATCTTAAATTTTCTCAATTTATCTCACTCCTTGTTCTCTGCAAAGCTGATGAGGAAAGGCCTATGTTGCTGCACTACTAGTGAGATAATCTGTAGTGTTAGTTTTTTGCTCCTGTTTTATGCCCATTGGTACAGCATAGCTCTTCAGAGCACATTTTTCACATAAAGGAAGTTGTAGTATCTTATGAAGAACATTAATCACATTCAAATTATAAGCATTTTGAGAAAGAAACATTTGAATTATTTTGGGTCACTTTGTAATCTAAATCTTTGAATAAACCTTAGAGGTAATGATATGCAACTTTGATTTCTCATTAATTTCATTCTTCTACATGACTTTGTTCCTTTTTTACCTCAGAGTTGAATGTTTCCACCCAAATTCATTATGTATTCCCTGTAAGTCATTATTACAGTATTTCATAGATGCTCAAGTTCTTCATTTATATACCTAAGCATGGAATAAAACCCAGAGACACTGAGAGGCAACTTGCAGCAAATCATAGAAACAACTGGACTTTCCCAGAAATTCTGATTGCCTGTTCTGTTTTATCAACTGAATTGGCAGTGCCCCATTAAATTGGAAAATACTCCCATAAAAACCTCCATCTTTCTAAAGACCTGGTCACCTGCTATTATTTTAGAAGGATAGTTTTTATAGAAGATGCTCTAAGAATACTCAAAACTAATTTGAGGCTAGTTTCATATATTAAAATGAAAACATATTTCTAAATCCTGCAATATTTGAAACATCTCTCATGAGTAACTTGAATTTTCTCAGCCTCTTTCTGGAAAGATATTTAGTTCACAGTTCTCACAGATTATGGGACAATTGTGGAAGGATATATTTGGCATAGGAAGCCAGGAAATTCCCTGTTTCTCTGTCACTACCTTTGTCTTTGACCCTACTTGTATCCTGAGAAACACAAAAAGATTGAGACAGCTGCATAAACTATGTATAGGTGTACTGTCTCTGTCTTTCATAATGAGACTTTATACAAATTTTCAAGGTAACTAGAAAAATAATTTCCATCTCTTTACTTTTGCACCTAGAGAAATGTTATTACTTTCTGTAATGCCAGATGATTTTCAATATTTCATATAATTTCACAAGGAAGAAAGAATCTGAATCAATCCAAAGAGCCCAGTTATTAACAGATCAAAATTCTACATTGATTACTATTATGGATTTTTCTAGTTTCTTTCTGCAGTCGATACAATGCCTCTTCAATTCAATAATTCAAATTCTTCAGGATGCTACAGACCGCTAATAATGAGTGACTGAGCAATTTAAAAAATAATTAATACAGCTCTAATTGCCTTCTACTATTGCACAGAACTGTTGCTGAAGCCAAATAAACGGTCAGGTGGCCTTCCACTTCACTAACTGATCTCAGCTGGCAGCAGTGTGTGAGGCAGCGGTGATTTAAAGAGTCACGAGGCATTGCTCAATGCTTTCATAAACTTCACGCCTCCGCCCTGCTCACTGATCAAGCCCACTGTGCTGCTGGAAGGGGCATTCTAGCAGTTACTCTGTTGCTGCCTCCATAGCTTCTTTCTCAGAAATGTTGTTGACAAATTAAACAATGTTCCAATATCCATTTTGAGTGCATTTACATACTTAGAGATACTTTCCTTCCTGCAACTGAATGGGCTGAATTGGGCTGGTCCCAAGAGTCCATCGTGTTGCTTGTCTGCCTGGGATGATGTGCCAGGAGGTGACAGGAAATAAGGAATTAGATACTCCTACAGAACAGGAAAAGCAGCCAGAGAGTGTGATAGTTCTCTAAAGATCTTTGACAGCTACTTAGAACGTGACAGCAAATAAATTAGAAGTAGGAAATCAGGCTAGACCTGATGTCTACTTTGTTGTCTAAGGCCTTTCATTATCTATAACTTGGATTTCCCTGGAAACTGAGGAATATCAGTGCCCTGACTGCTAAATTGGCAAATCTGAGAGTCCCCACACAAATTAAGAGAAGACTCATGATTCCAACTATGTCTACAAAAGCAGGAGATGAGGCACCACACTGAGGGACCATGCAGGAATGGAAATTGGAATTAAATAGTTCCTCTTCAATATTTAAGCCACGTTACATAGGACACTGCTTGCCTTACACACATCTGTTTACCTCCTGGGAAACTGGTGGTGTTTATTTAATATACATAATTCTTTAATATATAATTTCATGGCAGCTGATTTCCTGTTTTGCAAAGGTTTTACAATGACTTTCTAATCAATTATTTCCTTCCATTTGCATTTTTACAATCTGCTTTCCAGGGAAGGAACATACTTCGGACAAAAATCAGAAGCCACTGCAACAACTAAAGAATCAGAAAAATAAATACCACTTATTTTATATAAGGAACAAGTTTTTTATAAATCAGCAGAGGCAGCACACAGAATTCCTACCTAAGGAACAATCTCTATAATTTGAGAATCATGGTACACACGTCACAATGGAAAACTTAAATTGCTTCAACCACACGTAATAGCAACTGATTCATTGTTGGGACAAATTCTTGTCACGTGTGCTCTGGGAATGAAAGGCATTTCCATCTTGGAGATGGCATCATATCTAGTGACGCTGATGATAGCAACTAGTTCTAGTGGGAAAACTACACCGCATGCAAAAAAATAACTCCTTCAGTACTGTTGCAAGATGGAGGCATTCAGATACTTCTTACCACACCTGATAAAATATCTAAAAGGGAAGTGCAGAAGGCTGCCATCAAAAGAATTTGATAATACTACACTTCCTGCATTGTGTTGCTCTTATACTACTGATAGGAAAAGTCATCTTTTTGGGGAAATATGAAAAGGAAGCATTTAACATTAGGTGGTACTGCATGCAAGAAAGAGGTTGTATATGTTTAATTCTTAAGTGCACAAGCCTTCTTTTTCTAGTATTTTAATGCTTCCAGCTTTTTGCTTCTGGTTTCTTTGCTTTCTTGCTAGAAATTTATCTTTAGTATTTTTCATGTGCAAATTAATTTTTTTTTTTCAGAGACAGTTCAGTCACTGAGAATCTTCCTTGAAGCTTTTGAATTATTCTTACTTCCCTCCAAAAAATAAAATCAGAACTTCAGATTGTATGAAAGACAGTTTGCCTTAAACTGAGTCATAGTTGCAGCCACCCTAGTGCTCTAGGTCACTGACAGGGAAAGCAAAAAAAAAAAAAAAAAACTTAGATTATCTGAAGAAAATGATGTGTAAGGAATGCTTACCTACTAACAGGGCTTCAGAAGTAAGGAGGAAGTCCATAGAGGATGGACACAATTTCTTGCTTATGTGTTGTTAATCATTAAAGGAGTAAATCCAAAATAATGTTTATTAAATTGTGATATTTGGGAAAGGGGATTAAACAAACAGGGCTGTGATCTTTTTCTATTTCACAAGGAAGTTGTATAAAACCACTTAAACTGTGTCTGTAATAAATATCCTTGAAATGTACATCACTTTAAGCTTTCACATAAAACTTATTCTCTTATTTGGTCAAAGATCAGAATGTGCTGTACAAAACTGAAGTTTTTCTCTTTCTCTGGTTGAGACTCAGAGTTTCCAAAGGGTACCAAGAAAGAAAATGGCACAGAAAACTTCTGGGTTTTCCCTTTATGTTTAGTCAAAGGTGTATGAGCAGCAGTGCCTGGTATAGTATGGTTTCAGAGTGTGTCTAGGATCCAGGACAGTGTTAGGGTCTCACAGAGCCTCAGCCTTGCCGCTGCCTTCTGCCTTGGTGGGTAAAACTCTGCCTGTGGTGCTCAAGCTTCCTCTGCCTTCACTTGGCGCTTCTACCCCACTTCTTACTGGCTTTGCTGTCTGGCACCTAAATGTTGCTAAAATCTAACAGCCAACCAATATTCTACTGATAGTAAAAATGAAACAAATCCATTTTTGAACTCGTATGGCTTGTAAATGATGCCTGATTACAAGACTCAAAAACTTCAAATGATCTTTCTTATAAGGAATTATTATCTCCAGATATATTTATCTTAGTTTGTCATAGTCAGAAAGAACTAACCTAAACTAACCTTTTTGCCTAAAACTGTAAGTCACAACATGTCCAATGAAAAACAAAAAAAATAGAAAGCTAAATGGAAAAGTATGGTTAGTGCCTTTGTCAAATCAGTGTGCAAACTCTCAGGTATGGGGGAGAGCATTTTTGTTTACTCCCCTAGAATATGCTTTTAAGCAGAGGACAACAAGGAATTAGTGACATGGCTCACAGTTTTGGTATAAAGAGCCAACAATTTGGCAGCAAGGGGATTTATCCTGAGTAGCTATTTGCAGAAAAAATTACATCTGTGATACCAGAGACCACCTGTTTCCACACAAATGGGGGGAGGGGAACCCAGAAGTTTGCAGTCATTTTGAGAAACATGTATCAGAAAGGTAACAGGTAATAATGTGTCTCAAAAAAATGTAATTCTCAGCAGAATTATTCTGTTTAAAAAAAAAAAAAAAAAAAAAAAAAGGCTTTTTCACTAAAAATAAACGTTTCCTTTTAAGAANAAAAAAAAGGCTGTTTCACTAGTAATACACATTTCCATTTAAGCGAAAACTCTCCCTACAAGTCTGATAAATACCTAGCTAACTGCTAGTCCACAACTTAACCTTTCCCATCCTGAAGAAAAGGAACAAAGGAAGGAATAGGTGACTCAGAAAAAGGGAAAGTGTGTCCAAAGTTGGCTGCCACCATTTTTAGCACAAATGGGACAGCCTTGTGCTTGGAACCAAGAATAATTTATCTGAAAAATACTGCTTCGCAATATTAAGAAAGGCAGAAAAGCTGTCTTCCCTGACAGTAAAATTCTCTGACTGAACTAAAAATTCAGAGGGAGTTGGTCCTTTTTTTTTTTTATTTCATTTTTTTCCTTTTCTTTTTTTTTACCAACCACTGTGAAACAGATGTGATTAATAAATTTCAAACATATATACAGCATTTTTATAGTGTCCTATTTTTCCTCACTGAAAAACCACAGAATGAACAATGCAAATTAATTTATTCTTTCCTAATTTTCACTTCTAAATAACATGATGGCATTTGCTTTGCTTACACATTAACATCTTCCTTTTAATCACCAACTATCATGTAAGGTCCCTCCAGAGCCAAAACAGCAGAATTAATATTCCTAATATACCTGATGGTGCTAGCTTGAATTCAAAGTAAATTACATAGAATTACAGCACAGTTTAAATTGAAGATCAAACTGTGCAGCACTTGCTTATTTAAGCTAAAATGTATTTGCTCACCTGAATGATCCTGCAGCAGTAAGTAAGTGATCTGTCTCATTTAATTTTAGTTATTTGGAGATGAGGTGGCAGATCCAAACTACTCATTTCACTGCCCAATTGCTTTCTGAGAGCAGCAATTTATTTCCACCAGCAGATGAAGTTTGGATGGATTTCCTGAGATGTCCACTTAATTGTTTAAAAATTGAGTAAAGGAACTGGAACCTACATTCTTAGTGATATCAGCTCAAATATTTGAAAATTTTATATGCATCACAAAACAGACAGAAAAGATATAACTAATTTATAGCCAAGATCAAGCATATTAAAAATAATGTATCTATTGCAATGACATGTAATGCCAAAAAAATCCCCATGCTGTTGATATGTTGGATTATCCCTTCTTTCTTCACTTCACAGATTAACAATTACTTATAACTAATACATCTTCTTGACTGGGCAAGCTGGAAAAAATGTATTCTGAGTTGAGTGCAGCAGGCAGTTGAAACACTAGATGTCTTCTCTATGGCTACTGAATTAGCAATAGGCGTTCAAACCGGTAATTTAGGAAAAAACCTGGTAAAATCTGGCTCACATTACTCATTCCCCATGGAGATCAAAGGTTTTTACAATTTATAGGATATTATCCTCAAAAATGCTGCTGAGGTTAGGTATGAGTACTTCCCATTCCTAAAGCAGCTTTGGTGAATGTGGTTTTGTCTGAAGGTTTGTCTGCCCTTACTTATTCACAGATTCAGAAAGGAAACCATGTCCTGAAATGCACTGATGTAGACATGAAGTTTAAGTTATGATTATTTTTTTTTAATCTCTTTATTATCATACAAATTTCCAGGGTGCCTTTTAAGATTTTATGTTAATTAGAAATGCTGATTTTCCCTTTTTAAAACTAAGCTGCTATAAACCAGAAAATTAAGGTCCTTGTATAGGTAAACAAGGTAGGCTTAATATGTAAGGACAACTAGGAAGATTAAAGAATTGGTTTCCAGAGTGGAGGTGGGCTGTTTGGGAAACTCCAGAGAAACCTGTGCTGCAGGCTGTGCTCATTTCATGCATCTGTTACTGATGCAGAATAGAGGATGAAGTAGCAAAATCATCTGACGATGTTAAGGACACATTAATTATTTATTTCATTCCCTTCTTCCTTTGGCACCCTTGTGTCCCAGACAACCCTAGAGCAGACGTAATCTCTAGCTACCAGCTAAACTAAGGTAAGCCTCCCTTTCGGTTCTTTCCCCCAGATGAAAACTGGTCAACATTTTCAGGTTATTTTCCAGAAGGCATGACTCTGTGGGGATTGTGAACTGCGCTATGGCCAGAATACAGAAGAAAAGAGGAACCAAATGACCCACTATGAGCCTGAAAGACAGGTACATGAACAAGGGAGAAAAGTGTCCTGGTCCCTGTGAGCCTGGCACTTGGACATAGATGTAACTCAGCTCTACATACCAAGTGGTATACTAAACTTCAGAGAACGCCCCGGCACAATGGCATTCCACCACACACACATAGATTCCTCTGTGTTGGAAAAGACCTGTAAGATCATTGAGTACAACTGTTAATGCAGCGCTGCCAAGTCCACCACTAAACCATATCTCCAAAGGCCACATACACGTATGTGTCTTCACATCCTCCAGGGATAGAATTTCCACCACTTCTCTGGGATGCCTGGTCCAATGCATATTTAGAGAAGATTTTTTTCCTTAATCTCCAGCTTCAACCTCCACTGGTACAATTCGTGTCCCTCTTCCAATTTCCTCTTGTCCCTGGCTTCTCTCCCATACAGCACAGCTCTCGCTGAATTTTCCTTCAGCTCACCAGCTGGTCCCAAAATTACAGAGGGCAGGAGACACCACAGCCCTGCACGAAGATAAACCTGGCCTAACCCTGCTCCTTCCCCCTGTTCCTAGTGGGGACAGGATGCCCCAAACCGAGCACCCACTCCCCGAAGGCGGGGACAAAGACTCCGTGATGGGAACCCAGCGGTGAGGGAGGAGCATCGGCAGCTCCATTCTGCATCTCTAAGAGGCAATTTCACAGACCCTTCACTTGATCCTTGAATCCTGTGGGCAAAACTTGAAAGGGAGAAGGGTGCTTGTGCTTAATTCTTTACCCTTTTCCAGATGGTGGCAATTTATATATCCCGCTCACACTGGGGTTTGTGACTTATGGCGAGGGCGTTCACCACCCGAGAAGACTGAGGGTTCAGTCCCCCTTTTCACTCCCTTCTTCTATCCCTGGCCTTCACAAGCCCCCAGAATGAGAAGTTTGCCTTTTAGTGACACAATAGAATTGTACATCAAGAAAGAAACATGAAGGAAACAGGCTGACATCACACTGTTATAAAAAGAACAAGATCCTAAACCCAGCAGATCTTGCCTGACTGCATTGTGCCGTATTAGCTTTGTGCACACAGGAGTGCCCTCTACTGAATTACAATATCTGCACATTGAAAGGGATATTTTGCCATGAACATTTCAAAGAGAAATTGTCATGGTTTTGAACTGCAAGTGAATTTTTACCTGTTCTTTAGAAAACTGTCCTGTGTACGAGAAAATCCATATGCACCTTCTCAAACATCTTGTAGTCATTCATATGCCAGGGGCACGTTTTTTGACAAAAGGATTTGGAATACCTTAATAATTGAAAGCCTGGCAACTAGAAAAGACATAGCACAAGAGTGAAATTCATGCACCAAATTTTTATGGAATTACAGCAGGCTATTAAAAAAAAGATGTACGGGAGACTGCTGTATCCAAAAGACTAGACATGAGACCGAGCCAAATTTGGAAACCCTTGGTAGCATGAAATAACAGAAGCCAATGATGTTGCCTAATGTTTATGGGGAAAGAGAAGCATGAACACTGAAAAATGTCCAAGAGCTGGGAATGGAGAGCCATGTGCTCTCTGCACATGGGGTACGCTAAGAGTAGTGAAGGTACAGTTATAAGCATAGAATAGGAATAGTGTCCCCCAGGCCCTGATAAAGAGGCAAATAAATCACTGGTCTAATTTACAATGAAAAATAATGCATTTGCAGGTTACTGCAGGAGACAGTTGCCCTCATTCACATTCCAATGAAGATTTCCTTTGGCATTACATGGCTGAAGTGTCTTTAAAGGAGGTTTTTCACTTGCTGTAAACACGAGGACATCCAGGATGAAGAGCAGTGTCAAAAAAGAGTGATGTCCCTGTCATACAGGTCTGGCACTCAGGAAGACCTAGTCCTCCTTATGAAGCAGATGAAGTTCCCCATGGAGAACAGGTACTCAACAAGTATCCTCAGAAACAAACTACAAAAAAAATTTACTAGTGCAGACAAACAATGCAAAAACCTCTTACAACCCACAGGCTCTCATACTTGCTGGCTCTGCAAAGCCTGCACATCATGTGGATATGTTTTACTGGCACATCCAAATCAGAGTGACCATGCAGATATCTGTAGCTCTCTGAGCTACACATGCATGGCTACACACATTTGCAATAAAAATCTTTGTATGCTCCCGATATGCTTCAGTCATGAAAAATAAATGCTTTCTCCCCACCACGTTTAGATTTGGTTTGAACACCCAATCAAATAACATTGCAGTTCTTCATGCTTTTCCTTCTGTTTCCACTGGAAAGCACAAGTGTTTCACAGTATGCTATAGCTCCTGAACTGTAACAGAGCACAATAAAGAAAAAATTACTTTCCCAGAAATGCTGGCATCCTTTTTAGTTACCTAGACAGATGATATCACAAGAAACGTTGATAAGGTTTGTCCCAGAGTACAGCTCATCAGCCATGAGCTTCAGCTTTTACCACATTCTATTTAATTAATTTGCTGAGAACTGTGACCAGAATTGTTGGCACATACACCCCTTGCAGCCAGTAAAAAGAACAAGAAAAGGAGACTGAAGACAGGTAAGTAGTCTGAAGTACCAAGGAGATTTTGAGCTGCCTTTGGGCATGTGAGTGTGCGAATTAGGTCTGCCTTCCCAGAAAAGGCTCCATATCGCTGCAGGAAACTACAGTCGCCTTCAGCTGGCCCCGATTAGGCATGCATTTACAGGCACAGAACCCTGAATATTTATACATAGCATGAGTTAGTAAACATTTGAACAAGTCAGTTACTGTGGGAAAAAGTCCTATAAATTTCACCAGGCTCTGGAAGAAGTGTTATTTATTCATTGTTAAAATCTCACAATGTCTGCAGCTGTTCTTATGGATTTTATTGAGAGGTAACTCTGTGAGACTGGAGAATCGATACTGAAATAATTTGCTTTATAATAAGAAAAGCCAAAAGTGAAACTTTACACTTTTTAAAAATCTCTATTTCTTATTTTATCAGGTGCACATTTCCATTTTCTACTTAACCATAGGATACGCCGTCAGAAAGATCAGGCTTGAAGTTCAAGTGGAAAAACTCGAGCACATTCTTACTCAAGCACTCAAGGATTTGTCTTTGCTCTTTATGGTCTCTTTCTTCTCTTTGCCAAATATTGATTAGCAAATATCCATTTCTACAAACCTGGTAAAGCCATGCAATAAAACAGACTGTCATGCTCATGGTCATTTTCAATCTGAGTCACAAAGAAAATGTGCTTTCAAATTTTATGCTTTAGATGAATTGGATTCCTATAGAGACACATGCTTTGGATATATTTTTCCAGTCCTATGCATGCATACATTTAGTCCAAGAATTTCCATTAGTCTAAAGCAGAATGCTCTGGCAAAATGCCCTCTGCAGGAGGAATTAACAATTCTCAGTCTCCGAAGCCTCTGTGACTGACTGCTCTCTCAACTACAGAGGACAATTTAAGTAAGGGTCCTTTTTCATCTGCAGCCTGAGAAAGTCAGCCGGGTCATGAAGAACACTGTTGGAAATGTAAACGCAAGATGGTATTTCTGCAATAGCTAAACAAACCGTTGCAATAACTATATATAAACATAAATGTTATTAATTTAATGGGGGCAGATCTGTAGATATCTTGAGGGGTTTTCAGATATCATTAGTGGCAGGGACAACATACAATATTTTTGGGCTGAACTAGAAATGTCTCCATGGTTTGACACCTCCAAAACTTATGCTAACATTGTTTATCCACCTCACAATTTTTCACCGAGTGAAATTACTCGGTTTGTTGAAGGCTCACATGATTAAAAAGAAATTATGAAAGAAAATGGCTTTGAAGATCTTATATGCCAGCAATTTAGCAATTTCTATTACCGCATTTACGCTGTGTTCTTGGCCATATCTTCTTCTACTATTGTTGCCCTTTGAGCAACTTTGCATATACAACATTAATTTTAAAACCCCAGAGACTTAAAGAAATCCCATGGACCATGACTTAACCACATTCATTTGAGATTGGTTTATTGGAGGTGAGGAAGAAGAAGGTGACTTTTACAGTATTTTGGGCCAAGAGGAAGTCTGTACTTGTCACCTCACTTTTGCACCAAGGAAAAAAATAATACTTCTCTTTAATTACTTTGAGATTTTCAACTGCCTAAGAAACATCATTGTTCAGAAAAGGAAAGACAGAAACTAGACAGCTTTAAAGTATTGCTACTAGTGAATAAAACTTCTTTAGTCACTTGCAATATTGATAAATTACTTATGTTTAATCTTTCTTTAGGTCATATTTTCTATATGACACTGAAGATTTTTCAGGATGTTATTCTTAATATCTATTTAAACAAAAAGATGGTGTGAAAAATGCTCTTTATTCTTTCCCACATGCAGTTATTTTCATTATTTTTTAAAAGGCACATGACACTGAGTTTCACAATAAATCTAGCTGGATAATCATATCTTTCTTATAAAAAGGTAAAATAAGTTATTTTAATATATATTTATACATTGCAGGTAAAGCAGGAAAGGAAGTACTTTCACACAAGATTATTTTTCATTAACATCTGTTGCAAAGTCTGTAAACTGTGCTTTATTCATCAGTAAACAGTTGAGAATTTGTTGTTTGTAATTTCTCACCTTCAATTTGGTGACATATGGGGCTGTGAAGAGTGTTAGATAACTGCCTTCAAACAATAGGCCATGATAGTATTTGAATACAAACAAGATTATAATTAAATTAAGAACTAATTTTTTTTGCAGTAGATGCTATTATGGAGCAGATCTAACTCCTTTCCTCTCTAAAAATTAGTTTTCTCAATAGATTTAAGTGAAAAAAAAAAAAATCCACAACAATAAATTATTGCCTTGAAGTTTCCTGACTTTATAACTTTTTTTTTTCTTGAACAAGAATTCTAAAAATTTTCTCTCTTTTTTATTTTCTAATTACTTGCAATTTCTTGAATTACAGTGTCGTAAATAAATCACAAAAATAATTCCTTGCATTATGGCATTCAGCTGCAAATTCCATATCATCATGTGCAGATATGTACAAATTTAAGCACACAGTCAAATAACACACACACTGAATTCACACTTAAATCCAGAGAATGATAATTCCTATCACAGAATATTCTGGATTCATAAAAGTAACTATACATCCCATATAAAAAAAGTAACTATACATTCCAATTTATAGCTTATTATGCTTGGGATTAAATTAATAATAAAAAAATAATTATTTTAATCCAAAGTAAAAGTAACTATACAATCCCAATGCAATGCACAGTTCATCACAGAATAAAGAATCAATTAATCTCTCCCACAGGGTTTCCATGATACTGGTTCCATTGCAAGTATTTCTTTTGAGTGCATATAACTCTATTTGTCACTGAAATGTCTTATAATTGTTGTGTTAATTTTTAGCTTTCTGTTGAATTCTCAAGAGGAAGAAGATGAAGGGAGATGAATTCTCAAAGTCAGAACACAAATACATGGGCACTGCATTAATTTAGTTTTATTGCTCTATTAGTATTTGGTTTTGCATTTTCCTATCAGTATGATAATCACTTTTTTAGCTTGTATGTTTATGTGTTTGTTAAGCTGGCCTAAGAGTCCTCATCATGAATAGTAAAGCTGTAAGCTTAACAAAAAATTTAGCAGTTGGCAGAGGGAGTAAAAGGTGGAGTTTAGGGTGTTACGAGTCTGGGGCTGAGCACAGAGAATTCAGGGTGGTTTTGCAGGGTCTGGGCCTCAATCACTAAACTTAAATAAGAGAAAAATGCCAACTTTTCATGTCATGTCCCATGAGAGCACCACAAATGTTCAAGTAGCAGAATCAAATGCATTTGAAGAAAAGAGTGTGCTTACCTCCTCAATGCCATTTACACATTGCCCAAAAAAGCAGGCATCAATGTTGCACCAAAAAAAAAAAAAAATTTTAAAAAAAAATCTTACAGCATGGGAACTAGGCTGTGAGCAACTTTCTACTCAGTTTTGCAAGAGTTCTGTATACCTCACTAGCATGGCATTGAAAAGTCATTCCAAAATACATTAAGCAGCATGACTTCCTGCTTGCTGCATGCTGTTTGTTCTCTCCTCCTCTTCCCAAGGGAAGATGCTTGGGCAGTGAAGTCTTGTCTATTTGGTAGAGTTGGTTTGATTATAAACAATTATGTTGCCTCAGTGTCTTTGCTAGAAGTCAAATAAATATGCCTTGAACTTTGAACGCAAGGTCAGGTCTATCAGGACTGTCCTAATATCCCAGGATATTCATTTCACTGTCTCAGAGTGGTCTCCAAGAACATTCTGTCTCCTAGACAGACAACTTTTATGACAACATTTACCCCTACTGAGGTGGAGATAGGGAGCAAAGGGAATGGTCTGCATGGACAGATGAATGCAGTTGTCAACACTGCTTTAGATGCCTTTTGGCCATTGTGGAAAAACCCCATGGCGATGAGAAGAACCATCTTCTTGTGGGGAGAGATAGCAGACAGCTGAGGACAGGTCTGATGATACACTCAAAGTAAACAGAACAGCTGAGGGCTTTTTATTGTAGGTGAATTGTTCTAAGTGTTGAAAGCCTGGTGACCAAACATTTCAGACTCTTGTAGTCCAGCCAGGAAGCAAGTGAAGCATGAATAACTGAGTAACGTGTCATCGTCTGCCAGCATGGGATGGGGTCTTCTAGCCAATCAAAGCTTATAGAAAGCATTACTCATGGGTAATGCTATGTCCAAACTTAGCACAATCAAGGAATGCAAAAGGACTTCTAAATTATAGATTCAGCTGATCAATTACAGATGTGCAACAACTAACTCCAAAGTAGACTGCACTCTTCAGAACGGCTTTCCTCACATCATGATTCTTGCATGGGTTCAGTTTCACACAGATGTTTTTCATCCTTGGGTTAACTTTGTCCAACTACAGAGCCAAGAAGGCAGAAACAGCAGCATGGTTGTATGGAGTAAGTAACAGAGCAGCATCTCCTCTACCTTTTTCTAGTACTTGAGTTTATCAGTCACCTGATGAGTTTTACTTTATGATAAAAAAGACCCAAGACACATCCTTCTTGAACACCACATGTGAGCAGCCCAACAGTATCTAGCAATTATTCATCAGTGCAGGCCTGCAGAAAGGACTCAAAGCAACCTAATACCTTCTCCAGCATCCTTCCCTTTCAGGAGAAACATCTCATTTTCATGGCTGACCATCTTGAGTGCCGTGGATATAGAAAGGCTATGACAGGGTGTGAACATGCTAGCTTTCTCTAAGTAGTCCTTTCTCTTCATGCTCGTGACATTTAGTGACTCAAACTCAATGGCTCTGCAGGTCAGCTTCCAGACCTGAGATCAAAAAATCCCATTTCTTTAGAATAAGTACTTGCTTGTGGGAACTCACTGGGGCTGAGGTGTCATTCACACCTTAGCTCTATAATGCCTGACATTTCATTTTCTTTAGTTAATTGATCATAATGAAGACTGAAGGTTTATTATTTAAACCAAATGAGTCTGTCAGTATTTCCTTTTCCTAATTATTTTCCACTCCTGACAGTCCTTTACTTTCTTATTCACACCACAGAACAAACTAGTGCTTGGTCAAAACAGATTTTCTGTAGTATTGCTTTATATGTTTCATCTCTTCATTGCAATGGAGTAGGGAAAAGTAATAATATCTCTTTACTAATGGGTAGCTGCCTCTGCATAAGTGCTTGGGAAATTTTTGATGCTAAAATATGCTGATATTCCATCAGCAATATTTCTTGACTGAGGAAATTGTGAACAGTAGATGTGCAATGTATACATTGCTGCAACTCTATCAGGAGATCACTAAAGCAGTGCAAACAAAGCAAGTAAATTATATGTTCCAGAATTTATTTTTTTTCCTGCATGGCTTCAGGTGTCCATTTCCATTCATTTAATTTGATGTATCTCTATCTATACTTAAAAGAGGCAATCACCTGTTTTCTGCAAATGACTAGCACCAGAAATACTGAATAAATGTAGAATTTAATATACTTTAGGAAAGCTACCACAATTGTCTCATAGATGTACCCTGAAGTAACCAAGAAGACTACAGACAAGGGAGAAGAATTTAATATAGTCTATACAGATGCAAAAATACATTTTATTTTATTTTTTTTTAATTACACTGATGTGGGCTAGCAGGAAAACACCTTGTTGGATTACAGTTTAAAAAATAAAAAAAAAAGAGTAAATGCCAACTGCCACAAACTGCATGGTGTTCTGATCCAATGTGTTCATCATATCCACAAAAAGGTGTGACTCAGAAGGAGACATGGTGTGCTGCTGATGCAGTTATTCAGCATCATGAGGCCTGAAAATGAACCACAGAAAAGCCTCAGGAGATTGAGTGACTAAGTACAAAAATACCAGAGGAAATCACATTTATGTAAACAAATGTAAAATGACACATGAAAACACAATCCTAACTTTGCAAACAAATCTAATTACGGCCCCAACTTGGCTATTACTACTAGAGAATGAGATTTTATAGATGCAATACATGGTTACATAAAAATATCAACACAAACATCAGACACCACTGTTGAATAAAGACTTTTTAATAAAAACTCCAGAAAATGCTATGAATTATTAGGAAAAGAATACAGAAAAAGACCAAAAATGTCATTAGGCCACTGGGTAAAATCAATTATGTGGATTATGAATACCAAGACCACGACTGAAAGGGCATAGCAGAAATCAAAAGGTAGAGAGAAACCTAGCAAAGGTAATTTTGGACCACAAAGTGGTCTTCTTATAATGAAGAGGCAAAATAGATTAGGATTAATAAGCTTGGTGAGTAGACAGCTGAGAATACAAGAGGTCAAGAAATCAAGGGTGGCATGAAAACGGTGAATAGAGGATCTGTCTAAAACATCTGGGAAACATCAAATGGTACTAGCAACAAAATCCACTGTAGATACAAATGTGTAAATCATTACAGTTTCTTTTCATCAGAAGAACAGCTGCAAGCTCTTAAATAATCTTAGACACAAGACGAGCAGTTTTTATGGTACTTGAATTTACTAGCAACACTTCCATGTTTGCCATTGACAGAACCTTCTTTCTATCTAGTGAGACACCTGAGAAACCTCAATCTCTTATCTGACTCCTTGCAAATATATAAAATCTTTGACATGTTTATGTTGCAACAAATAATAAGTCGGATGTCTGGTCACCGAAGTCTACAAACCTAAATTCCCTTCTCAAAAATGGGTTGGCCTCAATGAATGCTCCCTGGCCATGACCATGCACTGTTTAGGAGAGGGCTGACTGATATGGACAAAACCCACTAACAGATAGCATAGATGAACTTGGGAGAGTGGTCAGGTTCTGATGCTGTTTTCTTTACTAATACAAATGACAGACACTGATGAATGAAGACAAAAACCAAGGATATGATGAATCTTCTCACAGTCCCAAGGGAGCCAGGGAAGTCTGTGATGACTGATCACTTCTTGCAACTCATGGGCCACTTTCAACAGAATCTTTTTAAAAACTCACAGTACAGAGGTGCTCTCTATTCTTATGGAGCACCTATCTGTAAATAATCTGTGATAAGGACTTTAGGGGCATCATAGATATTTCTGTTATAAATTTGTACCATATAGACATATATCGACAGCCAAAGAATGATAGCAGAGACTCTGTGTAACCAATGTACAATTCAGAGCTGTGTGAATGATGTCACTGTGTTTGGAATAATTCCCAAATCACATGAAAAATACTCATGGGCTGTACTAAGCACAGTTGAACTTTGCCAGCTTTCATTTCAGGCAGGCGGAATTTTCTTTTTCATAAGACTTATTGCTTATTTCCTTATTCATAAGACTTATAAGAATCATAAGCACATCAACTGGAAGGTTTTTCTGGGGGTTTCTAACCCAACTTTCCACTCAGCACCTACAGGGTCAACCAGGGCCATGTCTATTACAAAACTGGAAAGAGATTTCTCCATCTCCCTGGACTCACTCTCTAATCCTGCACTACCAGAGTAAAAAAGAAGTTTTCTCTAGTGTCCATCCTGAACATCCCAGGCCATGGCCTCATGATTATTGCACCTTATCATTAGTTGAGTAAAGTAACCTCCCACAATTTGCTGACAATGCTCCTCCCAGTGTAGCCCACTATGCAATTGGCTTTATTGTGCACCAGGACACAGTCTTGGTCCAAATTTGACTCCTCTTTGTTCCCTGTAACACCCAGGTAATTTGAAACAGGCCTTCTATTCAACCTTTTAGTATCCCTTTGCTGACAGAGGAGCATGTCTTTGTGTCCATAAAAACGGACAGGTTTCTTTTGCTACCACATATTCAAACAATTAATGGGATTCAGCAGTGGTCCTCAACGGTGTCACTGAAACCAGACCATCTGAATTTTATTTTCTTGGGAAGATATGAGCAGTCATATGCTCCTTTAGGCCACATATATATAGATACCAGAGTGCATGGCAAGGTAGAATAACATCAGAAAAATATTTTACAGTTTTATTTCAAGTCTAGAATTCCTATAAGAATTTTAGGATTGTTAATCCAAAAATACACATTACTATAATGTGTGTTATAAATTAATTAGAATTGACTTATGCATGGGATTCTTCTTTAAATTAAGAAAACAGTACTTCAACCTTAACATTCATCTTTTAAATGTATAACTTCTTTAGGAATGAGTTTCTGTGGTTTATGCATCAAAGTTGACCTAAGAAGTACTAATTTTACAAAAAAATAATTGTGCCAGTGGCGTGAGAAAAAAGGGCAATTTTAATTAAAGAAAAGTTTATTTTTGCTAAGTACATTTTGGGAAGTTTGTATTGGGGAAAAGCTTTTGATTCCATCAACACTGTTTGTTTTTTGGGTTTTTTTCTGCAAAACTGACTGCATATCAAAGCAAACATATTACAGGTGAGATCAAAGACTATTAGAGAAAACAAAATCTTATTTCATGTAAAGGCTTCATATTTCAATGCTGAAAATTATCTCTCAACTAAAACATGAAGCATTTTGAGACACAATGAATCAGATGCAAACACTAAAAGCAGAAGAAAACTGCCATGACTAGAGTTCTTACCTACAATAGTAATTTAGGATATTTTAGACACCATCCTGCATAAGTGTCTGCGTTACTTTTACTCAATACTACTTGGAGTTTCAAGGTGTACTTCCCAAGTTTCTGAAGATTTTGCATGAGATATATTAATCCAGCTCTACTACTGTCTTTTTAAACAAAAAATGAATTTACCATATGAAGTGGGATATTCTCAAACTGTACAAATTTCTAGTCTCCTTATGAGATATCAGACAGTTGTTCTCTGACATGGGAATGTGTGCTTCACCTAATTCAGACAGATAAAAACCACTCATTGGTATTGTGAGTATATTTGATTAAACTGTCTGAGGCTGTGACTACATTATCACACTGATAATTGGTTCCAGAAAATACCAAGTAACACATATGATGAAAGCTAGACTTGCTCTTTGCAGTCCAGTCAAAGAACAGCATATTGTTTTCAGCAGGGAAGAAAGCAGAAGAGCTTAAAGACATAATCCATTCACTGGGAACTGGAAACTTTTCTGTAGAAAAGAATAGTGCACAAAAGATCAGCAACATACTGAAGCCAGGAAAAAAATTGAATACATCCCTGCATTTCAGAAGCCAAGCTTACTGACAATAAATCTGCAGAGAAATGCCTGGAAAACCACACAGTAGATTTTCAGCCTTGACAGTGCTTGTCCATGATTCTGATATTTTGGCATCATCAAGAACAGGATGATGCTCCAATAGTCTGGGCGCAAAATGGAGTCTCTCCCTTTTCATTTGTTCAGACAGTATGCATTTTATTCAGACTTCTCCCCCCCCCCCCCCCATAAAACATGGT
>VWZN01001395.1:465776-495406 GCA_013396955.1 Regulus satrapa | reverse complement strand
GTGCGCCTGGGGCTGCTGGGAGGGCCGGTGCCTCGGCTCCTGGCTTTCCGGAGCGTCAGGAAGGGACGGGTTGTTTGGGGGGTTTTTTACTGTAGGTGCAAGCCGAAAGGGGAAAGTTCGGCAGCCTAAAAAAAAAGCATGGGCGCTTCCTCAGTTCCCAGCGGGACCGGTAACGGCAGCGCCAGTCGGGACGGGGCGGGGCGGGGCGCGGGTCCGGCCGCTTCCCAGGTGGGGAAACGGTTCCTTCCTCTGGAGGGCTGTGGCACTTCAGAGGTCGGGTTTTAAAATAATTTATTTAATTTATGGTTTCTCTAATCACTTCGCAGGCATCCTGGAGAATAACAGCTGCTCAAGGATCGTGGTGGCTCCGGGCTGGGACTGTTTGTGGATGTTCGTTCCAAATGCAAAGTCAGGCCCTGTGAAGCTGTGTCTGTGAGCCACTTCGCTGGCCAGGAAAAGCCAGGAATGTGAGGTCGGCATCTGGGACATCTCTTTGGCCGTACCTTCCTGGCCAAAGTTGTGTTTCCTGGTGTTACGCCAGATGTAAAAAGGGAGTCTACGAAGTTACATAAACATGCAAAACAAAACTTGTACCCACCGGTATTTGGCAGTGCACACAAACAAATGCAGACAACGTGAAAATAACAACAGAATCTTTAAAGCTCGGGTTTTCTAACTGAAAACTGGTGCCCGAGCTGGCCTGTGCATTTTCTTTGCTCAGAAAGTTGACAGATCACTGTTTTTCTTCAAGAACTGTGGATGACCTGTCAATTAAAAACAAAAAAATCCTGGTCTCTGTTGAACATGATGGGAAGCTTTTTCCCACCTTCCCTTCCTAATATATTTTTCAGTCTCAGTTTTCAGATTGTCTAGAAATTTTCCAGTGGAGCTACATGTCCCCTTATGGCAAATTTAAGCCCAGTGAGAAGAGGTTTACTTTTTTAGTTGCTGTTGTCATATGTTGGGCATGATCCACAGATAAAACAATCCATGGATCACAGCTTTAAATGCAACAGGTAGGCAGATTGACATTGCTTGCTAATTCAGTGGTAACTTCAATAATTAATAGTTTCTCTAATTGCACAATGTAAGTTTATGTGCCTATTCTCTAATGCCTACAAGGGCAGGTAAGTGAGATAAAACCTCAAGACTTTAATTATAGATGTGTGACATACTAACATGGACAAAACAAAATCATGCACATTACAAAAGATCTTTTTCCTTTAAGGGAAACAGACATTATCCAGAGATCAAAAGGCATAAAATCAACATTTCCATAATTATTCAGAAGCTGCTGTCGTGCACAAGCATGTCAATTATATTCTTTCCATTTATCCATCGGGCACATTAAAGGCAAAACCATTTTCTGTGGCTTAGGAAGTCCCTGACTGAATGTGTCCATATGCACTGAAAGCATTTGTTTGTTTTCCGTGTTCTTACACTGTTTGCCTAAGTAGGTGCTGCTGGCTGTATGAGTAAAATACAAGGTTAAATAGATGTTTTGATTAACACAGTATGCAAAGAACAATGTCGCTGCCAGTGCTGTATAGGTATCAGTCGTGTCAGATCAGCTGTGTAATTTAGCTTTCTGAAATGAAACACTTCTTTCATTAAACTGCTGCTCTGCAATAAGACCCTTCGCCACAATCACTTTGCAAAGTGTCCAATACTTATTAAATACATGCATATATAAAAGACTGTTTAATCTCTGAAATGAGACTTCTAGTAGGCTAAAAACTAAAAACACTGGGTTTTAACACACTTTTTCTTGTGTATGTATTCATTTTATAATCAACCTGCGTAAAATAATTACAATTCTCACCGTGAAAATCAGTCTGATTTCCAGGACTAAGAGTGTAGAGGGAAAGGGCAGTTTTTTCTTTCATTTGCACCTTTGAGGATGACAAGTCACTTGTTATCACCTACCTGTTTATTGTGAGAAACTGAATAATCATTCAGTTCATCCATACCATTTGAGGTGTTAGATTCCTCTATCACACCTCTCCCCTCTCAATTCTTCCAATCTGTTGAAATGTCTCTTAGGCAAAAGCTGTTGCACAGTGTGTGACAGCCTGTTCACTCTTTGGTATACCTTCCAAGTTGTTCTAGATCTTTTCTGAGATGAGAGTAGAAAGCAGGAGAATTAATTCTCACTTAGCATGGAAGACAAGGGTGCATGATAGATTCATTGTGGATTTATATTTTCTCATCCTTTCTTCCCTGAAAAACTATTATGTCCCTTTGCATGTTATTCTGATATATTCTTCCCAATGCTTTTCGAACTCTTTCCCTTCTTGAAAGACCATTGATTTGGGTTTTAAAAGAAAGCAGTTTTGAGCCCGATAGATTTTGAAATAAAATCCAGTCTAAAACTAGGTGGTCTTGTGGTCTTGTTTCCTCCAAATGTAATTTTCAGAGAATGGGAAGGAGGCTGAGAAAGATAACTTTGGAGGAACTCTCCTTCAACCACAGGAAATTAAATGGGCAACAGTGAAGCATTTTAAAAATGGCTTTCTTTGGCTTTCAGCTATGGAATTAACATGTTACAGATTTCAAGTCTAGTAGAGAAAAATATTTCTGAAATTAAGTGAGCAGTAGTGACAAATACAGACCTTTCAGAAAAGGTAAGGGACTTACACTTTATATTCAGATATATGATAAGTCACACTGTAAGTGCTCTGATAATATCCTGCATTCAAATGGAACAAAACTGGGGAAAAAAATCTCTGTAGTATTGACATGGTTTTGTAGGATTTCTGTGGGTGAGGTTCCACACTTAGCAAGTGATGTCTTGGGGGCAAAAAAATAATAAAATCAAATTCTCCCATAGCTATTCAGAGTAAGCTGTGGAAAAAAAGTTTGAAGTTCTCAATTTCTAGTATAAAATACAGTGAAAGATAAAGGACTACAAAACAGTGATAAGTTTTTTTTTTCTGTAGGGTTAGCTGAGAGTAAAGATCTCCTGGACAGGTTTCCTTTCTTCACAAACTTTCTTGAGACTTTCATCATACCACTTTGTGTTGCTGTGGCATCACATTCTTCAGCCTTTTGCCACCAACCCACATGATACTCAGTTTAATCCATCAATAGCCAGCTACTCCAGGCATTACAATCAGAGCTGAAATGGGTCAACAGTGAATTTTAAAATAAGAATCTTACATATGATACTCAAAGATACAACAGTTTCTTGTAGGGAAAATGCATTGACAAATGCATTGGATGCATTTCAAACAAGTGTAGGCAAATGGATGTAACAAAATCATCAAAGTGTAAATATAATAATAAAATACAACAAAATGTAGTACAATTTTAAACAGGGTTGAGAAGTGTGACTAAAAGAGCTGAACAGGATTTTTCCATCTGCTTTAGGATTTGAGATGTCTTTTTCCTTATACTTTAACTTTCTAGCCTACAGAGTACTGCCTAGGTCAGTAGACTCATCAGCACACAAGACCTCAAAGCCCTGAATACAAATAATCTCCCTAGTTTAGATCAGAGTTTTACATGATGAAAACAGCAGTTTGCACTGCGTGTTGTGTCATGTGTACCATGCAGCACAAGCATGTAGCACTGAGGCACATCTCTACAACCACCGTGTGGAAATCAGGCCTGTACACTCTTATGTTCTTTCAGGGAGTTGTTCAACTTAAATATTTAGTGGATCATAGAAATCCAGATCTGCAGATGAGGGCGAGTGACATTTAAGTTTAAATCAAACATGGCAAAGCAGAGGTGATTTAATCTCTGGTCTGTCAGAAACCAGCTGGATCACTCCAAAGGTAGCAGATTTGAGGCTCTTTTGAAGTAACCAGGAAAACACTGTGAAACCTTGTCCAAGCCAGTACACTCCTGCAAATACTTCATGCTCAGTGTTCACAAATTTACATGTTCTCTGAGAAAATAGTTTCACCAAAATGTTTGTGTATTTCTTCTGTAGCTGAAGATCCTAACAACTTAGAAATTGTAGAGAAAAGGGCAAGTTAAAATCCAAAAGCAACAGTGCTATGATTTTGCACGTAGCAGAGACTCAAAGGTTAATGTCATTGCAGCTGGCAGCTAAGTATGATATCATGGACATAAAAGTTGGCATTAAAATATCAGCAATTTTTCCTTTCATAGCATTTTTTTCCAATTTGCAGGCCAACAATGCAGATGAATGTATCAGCCTTTTTTTTTCTTCACAGACATTAGCAGCATTATCTCAGCTTTTGAGAAACATGCAGGTAAGCCAAAATCAACCATCACAAGACATGCAAGTATATTCTGGCACTCACAAAGTTTTACTGAGGGACAGAAGGTACTTTATGTCTTATTCAGGGGGACTTACATGAGAATAGGCAAAAATCCTGATACTTAATAATCACATCAGCTGATACCCTAGAAACTGTGGTGGAGAACCGGAAACTCCCATCTCCTTTAGGCCTGTAAAAAACAAAGTAACAGAGGAGCAAAGGAGCAAAATTTTTTTTTTCATGGTAGTTTATGGTGATACAGGTAAGGAAAGAAGCTCTACACTCAAGAGAATTAGTGGCCACACATTACAGAGTGCATCAGAATACACTAGAAACTCTGCACCTCACTCTCTCCCCAGGCTGTTTAACATCTAAAACAAGAACAGAAGTAAACAGAACTTGAAAATAAGGAAAAGCAAAGAAATTAAGATTATGGTGATTATGAAGATTCTGGCACAGAACCATTATTTATTTCCTTCTCCCCCAATCATTTACCTTCCCTTCTAGCCCCTACCTGCATGTAAAATTGCCCTGGCTTTCCATCAGGCATAGATCTGCAAGCCTAGATGAGATATTCGTGACTGCCACACTTGGAGTCTTCCCTCCAGCACATGGAGGTTTAAATTTGTTCTTTGATTATACTTTGCTGTTTCCATTCTGTGTTCTCCTCCAATCCCTACTTATTCCTGTAGTAGAATATGCTCTCCAACCTACTGCTTTCCTATATATTCAATTAATAAATTAAAACCTTGCAAACTTTTCTTTCTGTTAACTGGATATCAGCCTTGCTGTTTCATTTCCCAGACTTCAAACCTTTTTTGCTGGTTTTGCTTCCCTGCTGTGTCTCTAATTTTTCCATGTCAGAAGCCTTGCATTACTCTGTATTAGGAAGCATTCTTTTCCAAGTCCCAAATGCTAGGAAACTGCCTCACTCTCTTTACTGTTCAGTGAGAATTATGAATTACCCTTTTTTTAAACTTCTTCCTTTAAATTCATCCTGAGAGCCTGTACATCATAAATGATGTTTTGGCTCAGAGTTCTCCAGTAACTATTCATAAATATATTTTTTCATGAAGGAGAAAAATCTCTCGTGGGACACCTCCTCCTGCAGTACTGCAGGTACTCTACTAAGTAAGGATGCTAATAAGAACATACTGTGGGCACATAGGGGAGCATGCAAAAGCTCTGAGCAAACAGCTACATAGCAGCAGTCTCTTTGCAGCTGATTGTGGCAGCTGACTGGTTATCTGTGTTCACTAGATAACCATCATGAACTGGTTATTCACGATGGTTATAACCTGAGACCTGAGCATCGAAGTTACAGGTTATACATTGGCAAATAAAATCCTAGTGCGAGATCAGAAAACACACGCTGATAAACAAAGCTGATTTATAACAGCTCTTGGACACATAATTAATATTTGAGCATATGCTGTAACATTTCTGCATCACTCCAGAATGGAGGCAGGTAGGAGCTTGGCCAGCGCTGCCTGATTACTGGACTGATAAAACAGGCATTCCTGTATGGGTAAAGAACATAATTTCACACACACCCCTGTATATGATGCTACCTGTTGCCACAGTTAGAGGCAAGAGCACCCATACCACACTTATGGCATGGGATCCCAAATTACATTAGTTTTGTTTTGCAAGCTTTCACTCCTCTTGCCACACAATCCTCTGCGCTGTGTGAATTTCACATGATAAATTTCATTGCAGAGCTGGCCCATATCAACACATTTTGTTCTGATGAGGTTCACTGCCGAAAATGCTTGGGGAATTGAAAACAATATATCAGGTCCTGACATTAGTCCTGGCATATTCCTCTTCCAATGGGAATTTGTCCCTCTTCTTATATTTAAGAAACACCAAAGCTGCTGGTTATATTTGCTGTGTAGTTTGTAAGTACTTTGAGCAGATGTTAATGCAGCATATCTCACCTCCACTAAACAGGACTTGGCACTTCTCCCAGATGAAATTAATGGGCACCAGTGGGTAATAGTTTGTCACTTTTACAATTTCTGTATTTTCAAATCTGCTAAGAGAGGGAACTAGAATTCCATAAACCTCCATTAGATGCTAAATATCCCCCAAAGGAAATGCACACAGTAAATGAAAGTTCAGAACGTCACTTAGTCTTCTGTGTTCAGGATGAAAATCCTTCCTCTTGACTGTAATCTCCTTTGCCCCAGCTGTTTTACTTCTGCAGGAATAAAAAGGAAAAGACAATTTTGAGGAACTCTGGCTAAGTGGCGTTTGCTCTGTATCATTCAGAAGCAACACAGGAAATATCTGACTTCTACAAGCAAGGCACTAGGGTTTTTATGAAGACCTACTCCTCTCTTAGAAGTTGTAGTGTGTGACTAAGGACAAGTTTGTATAGGCAGCAATTGCAATGACATACTGTCCTGGGTTGATACTGAACTGTATCCCCATTCATCTGTTTAGCCCAGAAATAATTTTTGCACCTTTAAAACTGGATCTGAAAATGAAGGGGGAAGAAGCGGTGGAATGTCTGAGGTGGTTGTTTTCAAAACATAAAGATAAGAGTGTTCAGCTTTTCTTCACACACAGTCCATGTTGTCGGTGGTGCAGAGGGCAGCCAAGAGCTCTCCTTTGCTTTCTGTCAGTTTTTGACTGGCTCAGACTGAGAAGTTCTCTAGATTGTGTTTTTTCCCTTTTTCCTGGAACTGTTCAAACCTGCTGTGGACTAAAATCCCAGAGGAGTACCAGGAGCTCACACCTGTGGCCCACCGGGGCCTGGCCTGGGCTGTGGCATTTTCCAGCAGCAGAGGGACTGATAAAGACCAAGAGAGCTGAGCTGCAGCGCATGAAGGGACCTCTCTGAATTGGTCATGTCTTGGAGCAGCGAGAGGTTTTGTTCTTTAATGTCCCTCCAATTCCAATCATAAGGTCACGCTCGATGGTAATGCTAATCATTTCCAAGTATTAGTGCAAAGCACATATTTAAACCTTTTCAAAATTAAATAAATGGGGTGGGTTTTTTACACTTTCTTGTTTTAAGTGAGCCACTTTAAACAATACAACCCACAAAAAGAAAGCAGCAGCCACCGTCACTGTTTGACTCATTAGCCTCCTGAATGTACTGCTTTCATACAATAATATTGGAAAGCAGGAATATTAATGATCATTATAATGACTTGCCAAGCAAAAGCCTCCAGTCGTATTTTTTTCTGATGGCATTCTCTCAGCATACAAGCTTTCCTTGAAGTTGTGAATATTCAGCAACTTACAGTTTCAGAGTTCTGCTGCCTAAGGATGAGCATATGGTTAAAAAAAACCCTCCAGAATAAAGATACCCTAAGGGACTTATGTATGTGCAGCAGTAAATTAAGAGAATTTCACTGAATTAGGAAACCCAAGACTCTTTAGTCTGGATACAGCCAGAACATATTTTTTTAACCAGAAGTGTCGTTGGTTCCCTCAGAAGGACACCACCCTGAAAGGGTCACGCTCAGCCCGGTTAAAACCCCTTCCGTGCCACATGGCTTCCCACAGGCCGGGTGATCTCTTTACATCAACCGCGCCTTTAAGTACAGGTCTCAGCACGGAGTGATAAGCATGTCATGGGTCTTGAGTACTTAAAAAAACCAACCAAACAACAACAACAACAACAACCAGGGAAAGTGCGGAGAGTTAGGGAGTTGTCCCCAGGGCCGCCTACCCGACTAACTGTTCCGTCCTTTGAACTTTTGACTACTCCGGCCTCAGCGAGCAGCCCACGGGGCTAAGCGCGCTCACGGTGGCCCGGGGCCGCAGCTTTCCTTCCCGGGGAGGACCCCGCGGCTCCCGGCCGGCGGAATCGCGGGCGGACAGCGGCCTCACCCCGGCATACCCAGGCCGTGCCGTGCCGCGCCGTCCCGCCCCCGGGCATCCGCCGAGCCCCGCGCCGGGGCGGGATTCCCGACAAAGGCAGGGCTGCTCCGCTCCGCCCTGCTGTGCTCTCTGCCCCTTCGGCCCGCTATCGCCCGTCCGCGGCCAGAGGCGCTGCGCCACGCCGGGCAGCGAGGGTTCCCTGCGTGTCCTCCAGGCCGGCAGGCGAAGGGAAGGAACCCGCGGTGCTGGGGCGCTGCGGGCCGGGCCGGGCTGTGCGGGTGAGGAGGATCGAGGGCCGTGGGCGCTGTCCTGGGGAGGCGGGCGGCGGTCAGGCGGCCGCTGCCGCCCAGCGCTGCTGGTGGGGTTCCCCATCCTGCTGGGGGGGTTCCCCATCGTGCCGCTGGGGGTGGTGGGGTTCCCCATCCTGCTGGTGGGGTTCCCCATCCTGCTGGTGAGGTTCCCCATCGTGCCGATGGGGTTGGTAGGCGCGCTGTGCCGAGTGAGAGTAAGGTCATCCAACATCCTCCGGGGGATGAGGAATTTACTGCTACGCTTGGGCAACCTCGGCTACGGGACTGCTGTATTTTTGTGGGATCGCAGCTCGCCCTGTACAGTGAGGAAAATGAATCCTTTCCAAACGCTGCTCAGGTGGTTGTGTGACCAGCGTTCGACTAGCAAAGGAAGGTGGTTTGCCGTTCAGCTGCCAGCCTCAATCCTGCCCTTGTGGTTCGTGAGCAGTGATGGTCATTTTTAAGACCCTGTCAGGTCTGCAAGAGCCTGTCGGTGGTGAGCGTTGGCACACGCAACCAAACGCCTTTGCTGGCCAGCTTTATTTGCACTTGAAATCTGCCTGACAAAACATTGTAGAATGTCTGATACTTCTTCAGCACATAAAAGCTCTCCACACTTACGTCTGTGTGGATATAGGCATACTAAATACCAATACAAGGCATCAGAAGTGATGCAAGATCTTATATGTGCCAAAGGCCCCCTTGGTTCATTCACCTGTAAATACATCCCTGCTCGCTTTAGTTGACAAGCCAGAATCGGCCAAGTAAGTGGCAAATTTTATTGTCTGTATGGATATGCTTGGTTTCAGTAGCCAGTGTAATTAGCAATACTAATGCATTGAGTAAGAATGGACGCCCGGTCAAATCTGGGTTAAGGAAGAGATATGTCCGTGGAAATTACGCATCTCATTGGAGGATGCAGACTTGGTCTTCTAACAGGAAGTCTCCTGTGGTCTGTATGTATAAACAACTCTATTTCATTAAGTGGAAGTCATACTTTTCTGAAAGTGTGCTTCTGACCTATACAAGCCTAATATATGAATATTTTACTTAAAGAATTACTGTCATAAATTTTAAACTGAGTTTAGGTGACATTGTGTAGTGCCTCCGAAGGCAATTGCCTCACTTTGTTTTCCATAGGGGTTAACTTTAACATCCTTATCTATGACTGAGATACCAGCCCCTTTTCATGCAAATGGAGGGTTTTATGTTAAGTGCATCAAATTACTGCAATCAAGTTAAATTCAGCAACTGCGTTTATTTATAGACTTGTTGCTTCTGTTTTAGACTCAACAAAGAGCTTGTGCTTCCAAAAACTTGCACTTTTTACGTACATGAAATTTAATAATGGTTTTCCTTTATAACTCTTCTTTTTTTTGCTTAGAACCGTAATAGCTCTATAGATAAGAGAGCCTATTACAGGAAATGCCAATATTGGCTCTAGAAAAATGTCTCTGTGCTGTTTTGATATTTGTTTTATTTCTTAGCGGTGTTATTGCCTCTGTGCACATTTTGTCACATTTTAATGAGAATGAAGAATAGAAAGTACTCAATAGAAAGCATTCACCCCGTGACTTTGCCAGAAATAACTTGTTTTCCTATCCACTATGTCTTTGGCAAATGTTTTTCTGTTATCAGAACAGTTTTAAGATGTCCCAATGTTTCTGCCAGAAAACTTTCTGAAATAACTAGCTCTGCTCTAGCAGACGCCTGTTTCTTTTCAAGACCGGCCTAGTTTCCCATGAAGAAGACCTGAGACACATGGTAACACGTGTATGTTCACATGCTAAAATTTCATGAACTTTGCTCAGAGTAGCAGAGATCTAAGTGACTTATCTCCTGGCACTTGTCAAACACGATTACCTATACTCATAGATAGCAAAGTAAACTAAGAGTTGTAATCAGACTGGGCATGTAGTGCTAAAGGTTGAAGTGTAAGTGCCAGCGTGCTCTACCTTTGGCTGAGAAAGATATTATTGCTTCATAATGTTGTTAGTCAAAGATAGTTATTTTGACCAAGGATTAATTCCTTGCACAGCTTTTGTACCCTGGGAAATAAAATAACTTAAAATAACATTCCTTTGAGGACTTAAAGGCCTGCTTGGTGTCAGCATTACTGGGATGCATACAGATTGTGAGGTTAAACACATACCTGGCATGGTATGATTCAAGCCTATGACATTTGCTTAATGCAGGGAGGTGAAGAGAAGAAACTCAACAGCTTTGCAGTATATTCTTAAAGAACTGTTCAACTGCAAAAGCAGGCTCAATAATGGTAGGACAGGTAGCTGAAAAGTCAGTAGTGATAGACAGTTATTCACCTGGTGTTCTTTGGAGATTTATAACACATTGTCTTTTGAAGCTCTTATGATTAGGTTTTTTTCAGCACAATTGGGACTGCGACTTGTTCTCCATATGAGTTTGTGGTGACAAGGAGTGCCTACAAAGCAAAAAAACGTTGTGGTCCTAAAAGCAGAATTTTTCCTGATCTATAGTACTAGTTCATGAGCACTCTAGTTCTTTGGTCAAACGGTAAGTTTTGATTTGTAATTGTCATGCATTTATATTTAAGATGCTCAGTGGGCCATGAGATTTTTATTAGTAGTAGTATGTATTTACTTATTTTAGATTTTTGTCCACATTCTATCAGAGCAGAGAACAAAACCCATGGCACGAGGAATGAGAAGTTTCTAAAGCAGATAAGGGCAAGTGTTTTCTACTGCTGCTGAATGGTAAATGAATTGTGTACTGCATCCTGCAGGAAAGTGGAAGCAACCTGAAAATGAGACAGAAACAGGACAAATGGATTAGATATGCAGGTGGAAGCATATATATTTTTTTGAAACAACACCTAAAAGCAGGCTAAAGAAAATGTTTAGAATGGATCTGAAAATGTTTTTACAATGTTGATGTTTGCATTTTCTCCATGTTTTACACTGTCTGGTACATGTTTTGGGTGTTTTTATCAGGTATCTGAAGAAATAGCCTGAAGATGAACTTCTTCCTGGAAACATTAAAAGTCATTGTGCTTCTTGTTTATTACTTACTGGAGTCACTGGTGTTCTTGGTTGTTCCTGGACGGAAGAAGAATGTTAGTGGTGAGATTGTATTAATAACAGGAGCGGGAAGTGGCATTGGAAGACTCTTGGCGATAAAGTTTGCCAGCCTTGGAGCCACGGTGGTCCTCTGGGATATTAATCAAGAGGGGCTCAACTGTGCAGTTAGAATGGTCAGAGAAAAAGGAGGAGGAAGAGTACATTCTTACGTCTGTGACTGTAGCAAAAGACAGGATATCTACAGAGTAGCTGACCAGGTAAAGTATCTCATTTGTGGCTTTGACGTTATTCTAAGTTGAGTGCAGGCATGGGTGTAAGATGAAGCATGATTAAGTTTTCTAGTGGATTCAAAGCAAAAAACAGTTAAAGTTAAGAAAAAAAGATTAAAGTTAATTCATTCTGAATTGGTTGTGCTTCCTATCCATTTCAAGAAATCTGGTTTTTAGACTTGACTTGTGTATCTCTTTTCCTTAAAAAATAAAAAAAAAGAGCCAGCTCTCTTTTTCAGTATCTTATTTTAACTGGATAGCTTCTCATTCATTCATTCAATTACCAAGCAGGCACTTAATCGTGAAGTGCGGAAAATCAATTTATTGAAGCTAAAGTAGTATTTCAAGTTCTGGCAGCCTTTTACCAAAAGACCATACATTGTGAAATGGATTAACTGCTTAGCCAGTTTTCAAATAGTTCCATTGCTGTGAAGAGATTTTGTTGCAGACTTACTTTATCTGACTTAATAAATGTATCTTGATGTCTTCAATATTTCTTTCTTTCTTTCATTTCTGAAGAGCTTTGTAGACATAGCATGTGGTTAGATAATTTGGACAGACAAGCAGTATTGCCAAAAGCTAAAATTATTAAACAGTTTCAAGTGTGAGAACCTGTTCTCATTCGCTTAAAATTTGCTAAATCTCACTGTTGAACTGAGAGGTTTCTACAGTGAGTCTTGCCTGGAGATTATTAAAAAAAAAAAAAGTTCTGCTGTCTTCAGGAACATCTTTTGGCTGAAATAATGTTTTGGTGCTCTTTAAGAAGCTCTAGCCTTCTGTCTTTTACTTTTTTTTTTTGTACAAAAATGACAATGACAGGATTTCTGAGAGGTGAAGCTTGGGCATGAGTTGCAGCTTGTTAGAGGATGGTGCTGTTGGTTTTGCATTCCAGTAACGCTGATCACCCTTGATCCCTCTTGCATCTCTGTTACAGCAGCTGAGCTTACAGAGAAGTTGCACTTTCTCCACAGCCCTGTAGCTCTGCTTCCTGCCCAGCTGGGAGAACTGGAGGAGGAGTATTGCAGTGTGAAGGATACTGAAAAGAAGCAGATGAAAGTGAACTTTTAGTTCTGAGGATTTGGATTGAAGGCCAGTACTGTGGCCCCATTGAGAAAAGCAGTGGCTGAGCCATGCTGGCCGAATTGGAAAAAGAGAACAGGGTGTAGATCTGTGTAACATGGGTTCAGGACGATGCAAACAGAGATAGGCAGGAATGAAGAAGCTGTAGTGGGGTTCAGTGCGTGGTCCCTCTCTTACAACCTTCTGTCAGCAGTTCAGCAACTGTCAGATTCACTAATAATCCTCATGCTGATCTGCATAGAAGAAAACACCCTTCTATCATTATTTCAGAAATGGCATGTCCTGCTGATTGTGGGAAATAGGACAGGTATAAAAATTCTTAAAAGGCTGTGTGAAAGCAAATTTCAGAATAAGAAAATGCCAGAAAGTAAAAGATGCAAAGACAGAATAGCAGCAGTGTTATGTGCAGTGTAGAAATACGCCTTAGGAAAATGTTAAACAAGACAGTAGAAATATGTAAGTTTAATAACGACCTTTTATCTGTTATTTTAAACTATTAAAAGTAAACATTGTTTAAAGCAGAGTGTACATCAGCAACTTTGCTAATTAGCTTATGCAGATGTTTGTAAGCTTTGAGTATTATCCTATTAGCTAAAAAGTTTTTATAAGACCTTGTAATGAAGCAAATTTGGTCTGCTATAAACTAACTTAAACTTTCAACATCTCTTGTGTCTCTCCCAGGCTTAAGACTAAAGCTGAATTAAAGGTTTGTAGAATGCCTACCAGCAATCCCATCCCGTGATTATTACGTATAGCTATGTAAATATGAATCAGTTCATCCAACAGCTGATTATGTCGAATCATCCAATCTTAACAGTTACAAAAAGACTTCAGTATTAGGTGGTGCTCGGTGCTGCTGTTTGCTTCATGCAGCATAGTAGATTTTGGTTCTTAGTGTTCCACATCAGCCTTTGCAAGATCTGACAGCATGATTCCAGGTCCTTTTTCCCCTTGTGGTGATTCAGCTTTATGCAGACTTGGAGTTTTGCAAGACTCTGGTCAACTAAATTCGTGCTGGCAGGATCTGTCTGAAAACTTTGCTCTCAATAAACAGTCTTAATGCCAAAATGAAATATATGTGTGCCTAATCAGCCACACACAGAGACACCTTGAAAAAGTTACTTCAAAGGAAGAAAACCAAAAGGCTCTGCATGTATCAAGTCGTTGATTCTTTCCTGTACCAACAGGATGAAGGACAGCCTTTTGGCTGTTAAAACCTATAGCTTGAAATTTATTTCTAATGTCTCTGTTCCAGAAGTATCCAACTCATAAAGCTTAGTTAAAAAAAAATTAAAAAAAAGATACAAGATTGGAGCAAGTTTAAGGAAGATGAGGTAGTTAAGCTAGAATAAAGGACAGGTGATAAATTATTCCTTAATGCTTCACTGTGTACCCATTTTATTTTTCTCAGATAGCTCATATCAGTGACCTGTACTTCAAATTCTGTATTAAATATTTCCATTCTCCTTTGAAGAGCTGACACAATATCTTGCTATCAGCTGGCCTACTATTGTTCTCTCAAATGAGTCTGTTCATGAATATTCTCAGTCTGGAGCTAAAATGAAAGCTGTACTTGCTCTTACTGAATTAAATGTATAGGTATTACTTTTTAGCCGACTTAATTTCTGGGGTAGAGTATACCAGATTCTAGTCCAGAATTGCTCTTTAGTTTTAAGATGTGCTCACTGTAACAAAATACTTGTTGTATTAGTTAAGCTTTCTGCATTATCTGAGACATTTGTCCTCAGAAACAGACGTGCTGAAAGCAGAAGCTTGTGTGGAGCTGTTGGGCTCCACAAATCTGAAGAAAATCCATTTGAGAGCTCACCTTTAAAAAGGCATCAGGTGAAACTGTGCAAGAACATGAGGTGTTTGGATCCATAACAAGCATAAGCTCTAATTCAAATGTGTAATATTTCTGTTCATTAAGTTTTCATACAAAATACTTGGAAAGAATGTTTTGTATTTATTGCACACTATCTTGATGCTTTTTGTTTTAGGTTAAAAAAGAAGTTGGTGATGTCAGCATCCTAATCAACAATGCTGGTATTGTAACTGGGGAGAGATTTCTTGATTCTCCAGATTCACTTATAGAAAAAACCATGGCAGTGAACACGATGGCACACTTCTGGGTAATACCTGTATTTTGCATATACGTACTAAGACATCCTTTTAACATCGTTTCAATGTTAATTTTGCCTTTAGGAATTGAGGAAAACATGCAAGGATATAAAGCTCTTTGGAAGTTCAGTCAGAAATTATACAAGACATTATTTACTTTGCTCTGGATTTTTATTTAAATTTTTTTTAAAATGTGGAAGAATGTATCCTTTGGGAATCTCTGGTGTAGGCAGGTGGGAGCACTTCACGTTTAGAAATTCTCATAAGAACTGAAGTCTACCATCTGCTAAATTCTGAGACTAGTCATATGTAATGGTCTCATTATCAATTGACATGAAGCAGTCCCACCCTAATAGTTGCTAGTTCAATTCTACTTTAGTTCATCTGTTCTGTTAGTGTTCCAGTTGCTCTGTGGCTGGGATAATTTTAGGAGGAAACACCACATGTTCTGATAATCGTCTTAATAGTAAGTGGAGCTCTTGTCCAGAATGTGTAATTTGCTGTGTTTTTTCTTCTTTGCAATGAAGACAGGTCATCTATATGGTGTTTCTGTCGTAAAAAATTGTAAAGAAAATATTCAATCACGTTTCAGTGTATTTAGAAATAAATTTAATCATGAATATTTAATTAATTTAATAGAAGGAAAACGTGAAATTAAAATCTTTGCACTTTCACAAAATTTGCAGTGGACATTTGAACGTTAATTCTCATTTTAAAGAAACTTCATTACTAGATTAAGCTATATATTTAGCTTTCATCAGGTTACCATCTGTCTTTGGTAGTACTGGTGGGGTGGGAATTTCCCACTTGAATAGTTGAAGGCTAAAATTCAAACAACAAGCTCCATGCATATACACATATCCTTTCCATAATGGAAAGGGAAAAACTTATTTAAACTGCTGGAGAATTTATCTAAAACTGACAAGTGCCTTCAAAATATTATGGCATGAAGCTTACTTAGTAAAATTTTACATTGAAATTTTGATTTACTTTGCAGACTTACAAAGCCTTCCTCCCAGCAATGATTGCTGCTGGCCATGGACACTTGGTTAGCATAGCAAGTGCTGCAGGACTGTGTGGAATCAATCAGCTTGTAGGTAGTGTATTAAAACTAATATTAATTGAGGTAATTTGTTTGATTTTAAACTCTGCAATCTATATCCATGGGGGGGGGGGATGGGGGGGAATCAAACTGATTTTGAGTTTCTGGATATATCCATATAGTTAAAGTAAGTAGTCAGACTTTCAAAACAGTTGACCTTAAACATACTATTCCTTTACAAAGTGTTTTCCAGAAGCTTGACAGGTTTTTCTGCCAAGGCAGAAGGATCCAAAAGCCATACAGAACTTTGGAAGCAGATAACCTCAATGTTGTTAAAATTTACTTGCAGGTTTCTGATAGAGAAGAAGCCACTTTAGATTCAGAGGAAGCTCAGAAGGCATTTCTGGAGCATGCATACAAAGTGGGAAGAATATGAAATGAGGTGGCATAGCAGTTAAAAGAAATCTAGTTCCAAGGGAGTGATAATAAGTACAAACTGAGTTTCAACTTGAAACCCCCTTAGAGTCTTGAAAATGTGAGTTTGAGGCATAATAAGTGAATGCATGGATTTAAAGAAAAAATGGTATGAAAAATAATTTCATTTACCATTATTCATTAGAGAGTGGAAAAGTGGTAGCATGAGAAACTCTCTGTCTACCAGACTAGAGCAATGATTTAGGAGAGGAAATAAAAGGAACTAATCACATCAAAAGCAAATTTTAACCTAGCCCTGAAAACCATTCCCATTCTGATGTGAAGTGATTTAGTATTGGACAGTAAAGTTTAATTTATAAATTTAAATATTTAACTGCAGTTAATGTTTTATTTTACAGATTACTGTGTAAGTAAATTTGCAGCAGTTGGTCTTGCAGAGTCAGTTGATATGGAGATGAGAGCTCTGAGAAAGACTGGTGTTAAAACCACGATTGTGTGTCCTTTTTTCATAAACACAGGAATGTTTGATGGTTGTGAAACCAAGTGAGTAAACTCTTGTGAGGTTTTTATGAAAGTTGCATTTTAGCATGTTATAAACCCCTATTTCCTTTATGAAAATCATTACCCAGGTTTTTTTCTGGTTGTATTATTTTTAGGGCTTCAGATGGGTGTTAACAGTGCTATCCAGTGGCTGGGAAACTCAAAATGTCTAGGTGCTTTACTATTCATTTAAGCTGAAATGTGAACCATAATTGGTGTCCTTTCCTCTGCAGAAGCCAAGTGCTCTATTTGTCATCTCTGGCTTCTAAACCCCCATTCTCTTCTTGAAACTGATGGCAGAGCTTAGCTCAGTAAGCATGTGCAATGACAAAGTTTAGGAGCCAATTAAAAGTCTGGTGTGTCTTATGAGAGGTCAGGGGGAAAATAACCATGCCCACTCAGTCTGTCATAATGAAGATTCTGTTATTCATAGGACTTGTGGTATTTATTTATTTTTTAGTTGAATAACTGTACAATTGAGACTTTTTTCAATAAAATGTGGATCCAAAGCAATATGTATTTTAGCAATAAATATTTTCTTTCTCAGGTGGCCACATTTCCTTCCTATGCTGGATCCAGAGTATGTGGCTGAGAGGATAATCAGTGCTGTTCGGCAGAACCAAGAAGTATTGTTCATTCCACGCATCATTTATGTTTTATATTTTTTAAAAAGGTAAGTTATGTTTCTTTTCCACTCTCTTTTCTGAACAGGGATGCTTAAAGTATAAAAGAGGCTTGCTTCTACTTATTGGCGTGGATTTTCAGTAAGTTATGCACATCTTTGGAAGGGGTCTTGTTGGTTGGTTGGTTGGTTGGTTGGTTGGTGGGTTGGTTGGTTGGTTTGTTTTTATGGGTTCAGTCTATCCTTGGGTCACAGAACAATGACAGAAATGTCTAACTGTGCCTTGCTGACTCCTTTGGGGTGCAGTTTTACTGGGGGCTGTAGAGACTTCTCCATAACTACACGTTAGAAAATTATTGGTTGAAAAAGACCTCTAAGATCACTGAGTCCGACTGTAAATCCATCTGGTGTCTTGCTCCAGCATTTGGGCACTTTTGACTCCGTAGCAAGCTAGGTTGGAATACTGATTTATCTAATAACTCAGGTTGCCAAATGAGTGTAAAGGATATTTTGAGGGGACCGGTGGGCCTGCATTCTAAAGAGTATACTGCCTTTGCCAGTATTGGCCAAGTTAAACTAATTCTGTGATAAAACTACACAACTCTTCTGATGTCTGTTTGTTCCTTTTTAACTTCTTCCTCATGTCCCTACCTTACAGCTTCCTACCTGTGAAAGCAACTGCTCTCCTTTTAGACTACTTCAGATGCTCTGATATCATGAATACCTTCAAAGGTCGGCCAAAGAAGGAATGAAAAAGCATAAAATTCAGAGACCAGCAGCTGTAAAGTGGATGTTGTTAAAGGTGGTGGTGGGAAAAGTTTGCTTCACTAGGAGCTGTGAACTTTGTGTGCCTCTATTGTACAACAGTTTTAAGGGTTGCATTTGAACTGGGTCTTAATCAATAGCTTTAATCTCACCTATTCTTTTAGCCCAGTGAATTTAGCCCAGTTTTCCTTTTACCTCTTTATGAAAATACATTAATTGAATTTAGTTGTTTTGGTTTATAATGCCTTAAGTGTTATCCTGCATCACAAATCAATAATTTTCAACTTTGTGGGGAAGAAAGGACCAAGAAAACAGATATATTTAGCAGGTAGCCAGAAAAGCCTCTAGTGGATCTGACTTCTTGCTGCCATTCAGCAAACCATGAGGATGGGCGGTACTGCTGGTGCCATTACCATTCTCTGGTATGGAGCTGAGGAGTTCAAGAATTTCTTTAAACAACAGATTCTAACTGTTACAAATGAAAGTTTTGTGAGATAAAAATATGCACTGTGTTGATGAAAAAGACAATTACATGTATTAATTTTTGGAGTTGTGGTCTCTCAACTCAAAAATGGCAACAGATGTTGGGGCAGGGAAGGATATGTAAATTAAGCATTTGTATTGCTAATCTACTTTGTGCCTAATTTATTTTAAAAGCTAATACCATGACTGCAACTTTGTAACAAAAGTCTCTATTTTAATAACTATTTTGTCATCGCCTAAGAAGAATAAACTTGTATTTATAAAGGATGAGATTGCCGGTCTAGGTAGTCTGTTCAATGTTTTGTCAACAGAGACAATGAACTCCTAAAAGCAAGGGTGTTGTGCTGTGTAATAGCGGTTTCTCTTGGGATTATTTCAGAAAGGAATTATGCTGACAGAACTGAATTATATCATTGCGGCCATCGTTTGAGTAACAGTGTAATCAAACAAATCAAAACAACAGTAATCCTTTTGAGTTTTGCTTCTCTGAGTTGGGTGACGGGTTGCCTTGTGTCTACAGAGACTTTGTTTTACTTCCCCTTTACACTTAGGACTGCCCATTTATTTTGAGCATATGCTGAAGAGGCATTGCCCTTTTTGACAGTGGATGCTTAGGAAGCTACCTTGACTTTTTGTAATCCAAAACAAGAAGAAGGAAGCTTGTGTGTACGTCACTTCTGTACATGCTAAGTCCACTTCATGTGACAGTTCTCTGCCAGCAATTGGTACAGCAATTGAAACAGTATGGAGAAATGGGAGACTTTTTTAATGGGAAGTCTTTTTTTCTTTAAATGATGGCCTAGAAACTACCTTCATTTCCCTTATCTATAAAAATAGGGAGGTTTATTAGCAGAGAAAGGTTTCATATAGAACTATTTTACTACAGATGAGCAAGAAACTCTGAGTAAGACAAGTGTGTTAAAAGTCACCTTGCCTTTACGATGGATTGATGAGAGCTAGAATTGAGGCTGATGAAGAAGAGGTTAGTTCCAATCTCCTTTCAGATCTTGATCTTTTCTTCCTCAAAATATTTTACTAATTTTACAGTACACATCAGGAAACAGAAAGTTAACCAAGTAAAAAGGGATTGTTTCATTGTGCAGTCCGTACACACATTGCACTGTTCACAAATTCTACCACTGATAACTGTGTGGTGTGTCTTCAGCCTCCTCACCTTTTTATACTAACAGAACATACTTGCCCCTCCTGGCTATGAAATACTAGATCTATGCAGAGTTCTGGAGGAGAGGGGGAAAGTGAACTATGCATATGAACACTATGAATATCAAAGTCCAGCTCTTAGTGAGAGCAAGTGGCTTTTCATTGTTAGTGTCTTTGTGAACACATTTTACTGAGGAAGATTAGAAATAGTTAGTCTGGCAGCAGGATTTGGAGATTCTCAGAAGGTTCATGCTTGTCACAGCCCTAGGAGGATTTTACCTGATAGTCTGTGCCAGATAAATACATCTCCAAGGGATTTTACTACTTCACAGGGTCAGTGGAAGAGATCTGTGCTCAGCTTAGTTTTGTGTATGTCTGAGGTTGGAAACTCTACAACCTTGCTGGGTAACGTGTTCTAGTGTTTGTTCACGCTCTGTTTAAAAACAGATAAATGAAAATTATGTGTAAATTGAATGTATTTTTTTTCATGTCCTTTCAGAGGATACCACTAAGAGTCTGAGACTGTTTTACACCTTCCTTTTAGGTACTTACACACATTGGGGCTGAGCCTTTTCTCGAGACTAAGCAGTGACAGAAATCTCAACCTCTCCTTGTATGGCAAGTGCTACAGTATCTTAATTATCTATCTCTGCTGCCCTTCACTGGACTGATTTGGTATATGCAAAGACTAGTTATGAGTACATTCATATGTCTTAGAGACCAGTTTCAGTACTAGACTTAGTCACGAGTTACATGACTGAAGCATGTCATACAGATCTTCACTAGAAAATCTCTGCTTGCGAGCTGTCCTAAGTAGGAGTACACAAATGACTGCTTTTATATAAATGCACTGCTACTCCATTGAATATTGTGGTCACTGGTAAGTTATATCATACCTAGAGGATAGCAGCCTATCCTGTGGTGGTTTTTATCTCCCCCATCTCCTACGATGTCATGAGGGATCTGGAGTTGTATCCTGGAGGTCAAATAGCACACATCCTTGCACAGTGTTCAGGAGATTGCATGGAGTGAATGTTTGGATCTTCAACTGAGATATGAATGTCTTGAGATAAAAGGTGGTTTACTTCCAGCATAACAATGATCTTGACTGATTATTTTCCTGATGCCAAAAAAGAGTTCTCCTCTTGGCAAGAAAACTCATGGAAAGATCTCTGGGACACCCAAACAAGAAGACAAAACTTGAAAAGGAAGAGCATTTCAGTTGTGACGTCATAATGTCTGACTGCTGGGTGGTATATCAGGCAGCTTCCACAAAAGAATTATTGGTTTCATGGCCACGGCTTGAAATTTTAAATAGTCTCCCCAAAAAATGACTCCCAAATTTGACTGGGCTGGAAACATTGGCCTAAAACTCATCGTTGTGGTGATTCAAAGGCAATCCATGGTATTTTATTGCCTGCTGCATTTCTTTTCCATGTGGGATTATATTTTTATGGTAGCAGAAATCTTGCTGTCCCCTAATGCTTCAAAATATGGATAACGTAGTGCCAAGAAAAATTAACTTGAACAAACAAAAAAACAGCAGCTGGGATACAAGCTCTGTTATTATTTTATTAATTTGGAATTCACACCCAGGAGCTATGTGTGCCTGCTTGGAATCTGGTGTGCATGGCGGTCTGGTTTCATTTTAGGAAGGACCAAGCAGGTACCTCTTCTCTGGTAATTTTCCTAGGGGCAGTTGATCTTCCAAGGACACCAGTGTGGACTGCATACTTTTCTAAGCAGCTGTTCAAAGCCATAGGCTTTGTAAAATAAGCATTTTATCAAAATAACTTAGCTTCTCTCACTGACTTTTTCTTCGCTGTGACAATCAAGAGAAATGGGTTTGGATCCGTAGTTATTGGATATTCTGGGAAAATTTGGGATTACTGTCTCTCAGGTAATGCTTAAGAATGTGTTATCAATGCTTCAGTAGGTTGGAGAGCACTACAAGCAGGGCCTTCAGTCCACTCACTGTATGACACACTTTCTAGTCTTGGGTATGTCCAGCCTGATATTTTCTCTGCCTTTCAAAGCCACCAAGCTCACAGCCTGAAGTTCTGTGAGAACTTCACAGATAGCCTTATGGCCTATGGCTGAGGAAAGCGTAGCTCTATCTAAGGGACTAGAGATGTAAAAAAAGCACATCTTCTTTCTTTTCCCTTGGCAATATCACACCAGGGAGATGAGCATCCTCAGGATTGCAACAGTGGTGTTCAAGATAAAGGTGTGACAAAGGCAGAAATTCTACGCCAAGGTGCCTTTCAGTGTTGCATCTGCTGGGTAGTTACTGCTCCATTAAAACAAACTTTTATTCTTGTTGCAGCTGTGTTGAGAAATTTCACCCCTTATCCAAAGTCATGCTTAACAACATCTAATGAAATATTGTTTTGAAGGACTTGTAGTGGAGTATTCTTACACAATACCTGCCTGGCAGGAAGAACCCTAAGACATTGTTATGATTTTGCCTCTCCATGTCTTTGAGTCCAGAGGCAGCAACCCTGGCTTCGGCACAGAAAGAAGAATCAACAAAGCCAGAACACGAGCAGCAATAGCAACACAGGCAGCACGTGCAGCCAACACCAATTAAAGAGGTTCTTGCTGAACAAGTTTGGCCTGTTGGTGCCATAAACTTCATGCCTAGAAGGTGCCATGGTTTCTGGGCTATAAAACCTGGGTGATGGTGCAGTCCCCCTGGGCAGGTATCTGCATCACCTCTATGAACTATTGCTGTAAAGGCAGCTCACTCAGAGATCAATGCAAGGTGATATATGATAGCTGAGGAATCTGTTGAGCACATGGTCTTTAATCATTGTTCCCCAGAAATGGGAATTCTTGTCAGAAGGCTTACATGGAAGGTCTTCTCTATATTAATTCTAGAAAACACACTTTGCATTATTTATTGTCTACATATTTCTGGCATGATATTGATTAACCCTGAAGCAGACACACAATGCACCATGTGCAGCTAATAAAGTTACAAAACGGATTTGAATCATGCTACAGTTATTTCAGAATGTCCTGCCTGTGTTTTGGGGAGCTTCTAACAATTGGGGAGCTTCTGTCAATTCCAAGTAATCACATCTGTCAAGGGTGTTGTGTCCAGTAGGAGCAAATATCACTAGAAGAGCCAGGTGAGATGGTTGGTTGAAGTGTTTCCTTCAGGAAATATGTAATTTCTACCCTCTGGTATTTATTTGGTCTTTCACAGAGGATGGGAGTAATTGACAAAGTGCCTAGTTGAAATCTCAGTGTTAAAATTTCCTAAAAAAAGGAATACGGAGTCAATTCCACCAAAAGGAAAATAAAAATGTTTGAAGCAGTCACAGCCTGCTGTAGCAATTATCTCCACCGGCAGCAAGAGGCAGAAATCTGTTTCCAACCTTGCTTCTGAGCCAAGGACTTGGAAAACAGCTATGAAACTAGTTTATTCAACCTTTATTTTTTCCACATTGACAATGAAATGTCTGACTGCCCTCTTTCATGCTTTTAGATCCAGATATTTTATCTGCAGTGACATTTATGACAACATTTTAGGGATGAATTGCTCCTTAGCATTCAGATAATTGAAAAAAACAAAGTGTCTTTGCTTTTAATTTTTGTCTGATTGTAACTCTGCCCATCTAAATGGGTCAGGTTTTCAGCTCCTATTCAAAGGGGAAAGAGCACTTAAATAATCACTTCACATTCAAGAAATAATGTCCTGACATCTGCTTTTTCCTAGATTTGGAAAGAGGGAGCTACATTTGTTGGAAAGGAACTACAGCATCCAAAGTGGAAAACCCTCTTAGAAAAGAAGATTAGAGGAGAGATTTTTTTTTTTTTTTAAAGTGAGGAACTTTAATTCACCAGTTTAAATGGGAGTCCACTGAATATGTGAAAAGTGCAAGAAAAGAGGGAAGGGTGATATTGGTGATAGTGTAATTGGTGATGAGTAATTAGTTGGTATATGGTCTCCTTGTGGGATGTTATCAGAAGACTTCCTTTTGGTCCACAGGATTCTTGAAGGCTGGATCAGTTTCTACTGTTCTAGAGAATTTCCTGACCTAAAATAGCTGTAGGCTTGCACTGTGCCTCACAAACAAGGTATTTTGTAAACAATATAAGCACTTTGGAAGAGTGGAATATAGGATATGTATAAATATATAAATGTTCACACTTCGTTGATACATATATGAAGTATAATGTTTAGGTTTTGTTTTGATTCTGCATGCACAGAGGTATATAGAGGCAGACAGGAAGGTTTCCAAGCCTATCCCCTTTTAAACTTATTTTCAACTAGTTTCTGCAATTTAATATACTGTAGCAGGTTCGAGATTTACATCTGAAGCCAGGTAGTGACTTGTCTGTCAGATTAAATAATCTCTTATAGCAAGCTTTTAATGAAGTAGCACCCTAACTGCTAGGAACATAGAGTAAGGAGACAGTGGCATGTTCACAGCATTTATTTTCACTCAGCCAGCCACAAGCCTAGCCTTTTAAACATTATTTTTCAGAACATGGCACAGAAACAATGGATTTTTCACATCCACAGGAAGAGCTGTTGCATTATTTCCATTGTGCCTGTCCTGTATTCTTCTCTTGTCTATACGTGCTTTTTTGTTTTGCTGTATTACAGCAGAGAAAGCCACAAAGACATACTAGGAATATCTATCCATGTTCTCCACCTGAGTTATAGATTTATTTTTTTGGGTTTTGGGGTTTGTTTTTTTTCTTTTTAATAGCATTGTCTTAAAATCCAGAAAGTAGCAGAAGTCCAAAGAGATCAAGAGAACAAGCTAAGGGGATAAGTTCAGGGTTCACACCAATTCATTGTCTGAGGATTTTAAAGGAAATAGAATGGAGCAATAAATTATGTCTTTACAACCAAATACAAATTCTCATAACTATGTTGAAGCAGGTGATCTTTCCATTTTGAAATCCAGGAAATCACCCCAAGGAAATCTACAATTCTTACATTCCTGCATGTAAACCATTAGAGCTTCTGTGGTGGCTAATCAAGTTCAGGATTCATTAGGGTTGCACACCTGTGTATTCCATTGAAGCTGTTTTCAAAGATCTTCTGCCACAGGACTGGTCTCCAGATTATATATACCTACTAATATTTTTAAGGATATTTTCACATCAATAGACACATTAATCTTTTAAACTGTAAACCAAATATAATCTGGATAAAGAATTACTTGAATTGAGGAAGGTACTTAGAATATATGGTAACTAAAATAGTTTTTTCTAGAGACTGGGGTTAAAGAGTGCTAAAAGGTTGTGCTTGTTTCTAAATGGGGAAGTAAGTATCCTTTTTCTTTCCCCACTGAAAACAGGGAAGAATATTTTACTTTTTTTGGCATGCATTGATAATATCTGCTAATTAGGGGCAGAATGGCCCTGCATCTTTCATCAAGCAAATAGGGCACTGCGTCAGTAGTGACTTAGTAGCACTTCAAGATTTCTGGAAATTCCTTGGCTTTCATCCTATTGCCACTCCCTAGCTGAACTGTAATGAGACTTGGATGGAAAATTTTAAGAACCTTTGTATTTTGCCTGCATAGAGAAAGGACTGCTACAAACTGACTACTGTTACCTTGGATATTTTTAGAGATTAGTGAAATGGATTGATTGTAACTGGAATGTAGTCTCTTAAAGTAATTGCCTCTTAACAAAAGTAATTGTCACAGAAGAAAAAGATAAATACCTATAAACTTACACACACATATGTTATGCTTAACTTTAGAGTACAGTTAACATAATGGTAAATAGTTAGCTTCAGTGGTATGGAAACTTCCCACACTAAAGTAGCTGATGGTTTGAAAAAAAATTGAGGTAGAAAGACAAAACAAAGGCAAATCACAGTCAGTACAATGCTGGTAATAATTGTTTGTATTTAAAATTTGTGTATGCTGTCATGCAACTAAGCACACACAACTTAGCAGGCTTTCCACTGAGGCTGGAATGGGATTAGAGTAGGCAGCACTTGCATTTACTTTTCTGCAGATATATGGATAATTGCATTCTGCATGAATGATGTTTTGGATCACTAGTTCTGTGTGGAAGAACCTCAAACAGCACCAAGTCCAATGTGTGCTATTCAATGAAATATTTTAAAATATTACTAATGTGGAATACTCACAGGAAAATATGTGAAGGAATGTGTCTGAGTAAATTCCCTATGCGTTTTTCAAACAATATGCTTATCATAAGGCTAGTTTGAAGACTTATTGAGATGTCACACAAGCAAACCTGGCTTATATTTGGATTCTGTCACATCCTTGGATCTTCCCCCACAAAAATATTAATCAGACTTGCTCCAAAAATAAGAATTTATAGAAATATACTTGTTTGTTTACTTTGGTCCTGCCAGGTGATGCACCTGCTGGCTTTGCCACACTGGGAAGTTACACAGATAGGTAACTTCAAATATTGCTTTTTGGCTCTGTTTTCTCCCCCCTGCGTGACAGGAATTTAATCACAACTGTTGGTTTACAAGAGGGTTTTGGCTCAGATGATAAGGATGATGATAAGAAATATCTGTTGGGAAAGGGTGACCTGGATAACCAGCTAACCAGGAGCTATGACACTCCTGTTCTCCGCATTCTGGTTCTTCCTTAGGGCCACAAGAGAGGTTTGGAGATGATCTCTCACGATGCCTGCTCATCAGCAGGGGCACTTGGTGCTACTGTTGCTGAGAGCAGGAAGCTGGCGTGTACACTACCACTATACAGGTACAGGCTGGGGCAGAGTGGCTGGAAAGCAGCCTGGTGGAAAACAATCTGGAGGTGCTGGACAACAGTGTCCAAACATGAGCCAGCCTGTGCCCAGGTGGCCAAGAAGGCCAGTGGCATCCTGGCCTGTATCAGCAATGGTGTGGCCAGCAGGAGCAGGGCAGGGATTGTCCCCCAGTACCCAGACCGTGGGACCACACCTTAAATTCTGTGTTCAGTTCTCGGCCCCCCAGATCAGGAGGGGCATTTTGGTTCTGGAGCACTTCCAGAGAAAGGCAATGGAGCTGGTGAAGGGTCTGGAGCACAAGTGGCTGATGAGGAGTGGCTGAGGGAGCTGGGGCTGTTTAGCCTGGAGCAAAGGAGGCTCAGGTGGGGCCTTACCGATTTCTGCAGCTACCTGAAAGGAGCACGGCGGGGAGTTGGGCTCTTCATCCAGATAAGAAATGTCAGGATGAGAGCACACAGCCTTAAACTGTGCCAGGGAGGTTCAGCAGAACATCAGAAGGAACTTTTTCATAGAAAGGATTGTTAAGCATTGAATGCCCAGGGAGGTGGTGGAGTCCCTAGCAGTGTTTAAGGAAAGACTGGATGTGGCAGTGCCTCCACCAATTCAGAAATCTTGAAACAGCAAGATTTCAGAAGGATTTTCTAGACCTCATATATTTTTCTGGAACAATCTCCCTGGTTGGAATATTCCCTTACTTTTCAGGTCACCAACAGGAAAACAGTGAAACATCCCCTAGGAGCATTTCTCCAGTTACATTGTACATGAGCCATTCACCAACTGCTTGTCTCTTAAAGACAGCTTTTGAGCAATGACTGTGAAAAGCCCTGTCATGAGCTGCACAGGGAAGTTTTTTAGCAAGCAAGATCTCAACAGGCATTTTTGAAATCACAATAATATCTGTGCAACCTCTAATAGCAGCAAATTAAAATGTGCAGTCACAAAAATTCTTCCAGCTGCAGAAGACTATTCTCTTGCCAGTCTGCCTTGACAGTTCACTGTTGCTTGAGGAACTGCAGCCAAGCCAGCGCTCCCAGCACTTCAGCAGGTGATTCACCAGCAGCTGAGTCACCCCTGTCCAAAGCTAGCACATGCAAAACCCAGGGAGGGGTGGAGGGCTGGGTAAGGGAAGCACAACAAACCTTCCTCCACTAATTCATGCCATCTGGGAATGACAGCCTGTAGGCCTGCAGCTTTGTCTGCAAAACATTGTTTACAATTTTTATTATGAAGTCCATAGGGAAGGAGACAATTTTATTTAACAGTTCATCATCATTACACAAACCGTTGTTCTGGGTTTAGCTTCAGAAAACAGGAAGCAATACTCATGATTAGTTAGTCAGACCTTTTTTTTTTTTTTTTTTTTTTTTTTTTTTTTTTTTTTTTTTTGTTTTTTTTTGCAGGCTTTTGTCGTTAAACAATTAAGAGGGGAAAATTGGAATTGAACCCACTGACATGCAACTGGAGTCTTTTGGTGTTAGAGGTCTCTCTGGTGAGCCAGAGAGGATGTGAGCTGTTGCAGTCTTGACTCATCACTTTGATTGGTGGCAACCCAGGCTTACATGGGCGGTCACTTGGCTTACATGTCCTTAACTGAACACAAGGGCAGCAATCACAAATGATTATCTGCAAGCAGATGCTGCTTTGTGCCTGAGGCTCACACGGCCCAGTGCTTGCACAATCACTTTGTAAAAGTGTGAAATTATGTAAGACCAGTCACTACCCACACAGAAGCTCTTCCCTTTAAGCTGCTTTGTTAGCAAATGTGAGCAATCCAGTGAAGGACCCAGCAAGTGTAAAAACTGGTGGAAGGTTGAAGATGAGCTGTTCCTAGGCAATGGGACAGGGTAAAGGGAACAGGGTCCCCTCATTTGACAATGGTGAGACATTGTTAGACAGCCCAGCCCTTCAATATATCTCACCTTACAATGCTTTGTCTCCTAATCATGGGCACCAATTTAAAAAAAAAAACAACCAAAAAACCAAAAAACCCAAAAAAACCAACCAAAACAAAGGCTGAGTAATATTAGTTGCTTTCCATGTTCTGCAATGAACAATTAAACCACCAAACTTTCAACATAAAGTTGCATGTGTGATAAAGATTATTCATTGCACACAGTACAGAAGAACCAAATTCACAGACTGTGCAATGCTTTAGAACACTTGGCTACAGTCAAAATAAGTCTCAGTAATCACTTTGATATGTAGTTTCTACAGAACAGGAGCATCTACTGCACTTCCACTCTGACCATGCCCTCTGGGTTGAAATCAAAGGCAGAGGTGAATAAAGTGGACGTACTTGTCTTCTTGAAGCCAAACTGGGTTTACCTTAGGACAAGAAAACTGGACTAGTACTAGGCTCCAGCTTCCCCAAAAAAAGCTGTTTCTCTAAGGGAACATGAATAGAGACAAAATATTCCCATATTTTCTTTTTTTTTTTTTTCACCAGTTTCTCCAGATGGGAGGAGAGACTTGAATTTAGCACGTAAGGGTGCAACTTCTTGAGGAAGTTGGATGAAGGTGTAAGAACATGAGGAGTGTGACATGAACAGTTAAAGGTCAGAATTTAAGACGTATCAAGTGGTTGGGCATTCCCACACCACGAGTATAGCCTGAGATATACCTAGATGGCCAACAGACATGGGGAAGAAACACGACCTAAAATCACAGATTTCCATTCTGAAAAAGCTTTTCTGAAACTCATAATGTCTGGGCATGAATCTATGACTACAAGAGTCCTGTGGGGATGCCACAGGTCTACGACAAATAAGGCAAGGCTGCACTGTGCCCCATCCACGTGCTCTGATAGAACGTATCATCATCAGTGATTGAAGCTCCAGACTTGGCCGTTTGCTGAGTGGGGAACTTCCATTCCATACTACAAATGCATATGATCTTCTAAAAGTTATTCAAAAGAGTAATGTATCTAGAGCCTTAGTCTCAATTTAAAAAAAAAAAAAAAAAAACCAAAAAA
>VWZN01001395.1:452183-465745 GCA_013396955.1 Regulus satrapa | reverse complement strand
AAAAATCCTGGTTTTTACACTGGCAATAAAATATCTCTCCTAAGGAATTTTTTTTCAACAGAGAAACATATTTATTTTATTTCACACTAAAAGAAGTCTCCAAGTACTCTCAAATATTCTTTTGCCGTTCTCTCTCTGCTTGTTTGAATTATCCTCACAAATGATACTTAGCTTAATAACACTCATATATATTAAACAGGTTTTAAAGACAGGAAAAATTACATTTGTAACTTTGTAGTTTTGAGAGCTAAAATGCAGTGGCTTCACAAGAGAGCAAACATGCACATGATCACAGACAGGCAGTGAACACTGATGATGCCTACGGAGATTTAGGCTGGTTTGTTCTCAGGTTCAGAGTTTTTTTAACGTTTTCTTTTGGTACTTTTTTAGCAGAATTAGAAGTTTGACCAATTAAACTATTGCTATAGGTACAAACTACCCATCTTGATAATAAGGTTGGAGATGGCCTGTTTGGAAATGCCATTAGCTGCCATTACTTGCATTTTTTTGTTTTGTCTTGTTTTGGTTTGGTTTTTCAGCCCAGCAAGTAGAATATGGTCTTTGTGAAGAATTTATACTTTTTTTTTTGCTTGTGGTTAATTAAATCTTAGCTGTCCTCCACAGCAGAGCAAAATTCAAGGCAGATGCATAAGACGCACTAAGCTCTACTGCCAAACACCTTTCTTTTTTAACTCTCAAGATTTAGGGATCTTTAGTAACTGAGGAAGAAAGAAGAAATATGACCTGCATAAATACCACATTTCTTTAACAAATGTATAGGAGGAAAACTTTGTTTATATTACCCTTATTTGTAGTAAAGGTACTCTTTATTATTAAACAGGTCCTGCTGTTTCTAAGTAGGTATACATTCTCCCAAGTATCAAACAGAGCTTACTAGACTGCCAGAATGACAATTTCATACCTTATTATGAATACAGGTCCTTATCATGGCTTTTCTCAGAGCAAGACATCCAAAAGCCCTGAGTTTCACCACCCATGATACCACTTTATTTCTTCTACACTTTGTACATTATCCAGCATATGCTGACTACTGTTTGTTAGGTAGGGTCTCTTGTGATGTTTCATAAAATAACCTGGCAAATTTATATTAGATGTTGCTGCTTCAGCTATTGGAATAGGGGGTTGAGGTGGGAAAGGCTATGACTTTTATTTTATTTCTGTGAATAAGTCATTTTAAGGTCCTTTGGGTAAATGTGTGAGTCAACACTATCTGTGAGCTACCTGACAGGCTACCTGTTAGGCAAAATCTAAAGCACATGTTCCTTAATCCAACATCCACTGTGAAGAAAAGCATATCCCAAATACCACACACATCTTCCCATAGAGAGGAAGATACAGGGAGGCAACTTCTGACAAAAGAAAAACTTATTTTTCCTGCAATTATCTCTCTTCAGAGAAATCACACTTAATTATAAAACATGGCCAAGTTCTGTGGTACTTGGGGATAGAGAGATAACTTGTCCAGAGGTGTTGAAATCTGTATTAACTATGAACTTTTGAAAGAATGCTGCATATGCCAAAGCATTCACTACCCACAAAAGGGTTTATGCATGTGAATGTAGCACAGTGAATAGTTCCCCTTGTTAGAAACCCCAAAAATTAGTTTGAGACTTGAAACAGAGTCCTAGGATGCCTCTGGTGTTCTGACAATTTTCTGCTTCAGCCTCTCTCCGGTGTTTATGCTGATGAAATGAAAAGCAGCAAACAGGCTCCAAACAGCTCAGCTTACTTGTCAAATGATCTGGTTTTCAAGCCTCAGGGATGGGCTGTGTAGCACAGTGTCAATCCTTTTCTTAAGGACTCAGAGTAGGAGCATCTCTGCAGCAAGCACTGCTGTGCTCCCAGCAGAGCCGCCACTGTCCATTGCCTGAACCAGAGAGCTTTGCAAGCACCAAATTATACTGCACTAATAAACAAAATTTCTCAGCAAAGTACCTGATTTGGCTCCATCTAGTTTGATGAAAAGAGGTTTATTAAGTCAATTTCCTTACCTAAGATTTGCTGAATAGGTTCCTGCAATGCCACATACCGAATGTCCTCCTAAAGACTTGTGCAAGAACATCTGTGAACCTCTTGTGTCAGACACATCTCATCAATGATATTAATCCCTTTCTGAACAGCAAATGTTTTTTTCTCTTGGGCTGGTGCAGAATATAGCAATGTGAAAGCTAAACTGGAAATAAATCATGAGGAAAAAATTGCCCAAAGAATCAGTCTCTACAAGTAAACAGTAATTCTAGACCCAAGAAAGGATGTGAAGAAAAATTAATCAATCGACATTTAAGTTAGCAAATTGCTCTGATTTTAGAAACAGTGTCAGCTTCTTGGGGCTTTACAGAGGTCAATTGGCAGCTATAATCAGCAACAAATGACCTCACTAGCAAAATCAAAAAGTACCAGCCTGCATTTCCAGAACTGTACAAAATTGGGCTGATCTAGCTTCATCTACCTCTTGATGATTCTGTCCATTTGGGGCAGAAAATGAGATTTCCCTGACTCAAGGGACAGCTGTCTGTTTGCTAACATCCAGCTTTACAGCAGCTTTTCTGGCAGGCTGATCTCCTACAGCTGCCAAACAGAAGGAGAAAGAGATACTGATGCTTTCTACCAACTCCTCGCTGGAAATTTTTCTTCACCCCAGAAAATCAAAGCATTTTCCGAACTCTTCTTGTCTCACAGCCATGCTAAAAGAACTGAAGTGTTATTTATTATTGCAATTGATTCTCAAGGTTTTGAACACTAAGATTTAAATGGCAGAAACCTGGAAATTGCTTTTGATGCAGTTATAAGACATACCAGCAAGCCTTTTCAGTGGTTTTCTGCTCCTTGTGCATGTATGCTTGCAGCACCTAACTGCAGCATGATCACATCTATGACAAAAATAGATGGGCCGACTGTAAAGACTATTTAGACCACCTAGCTGAAAGTGCTAGGAGACCATGGCTCCTTCTAGGTTCTATCTACTTCTAGCTGCTTGCCATCTCATAGAGCACAGCAGACAGAAAACAGTCCGGGAAATTCCTGGAGTGTGGCAGAAAATCTTTTAACAGAGATGATGAGGGAGCCAACGAGGGAAGACACCCTAGTTTGTGAACAGAAAAATATTATAGGAAACTATCTGGGGCATGCAATCTTGAAATGAGTTTTTAATTATCAGAGAAGGGAGCAGCTGGAGGGGTAGAAGGGAGATGTTTCTCCAGCAGAACTGCCACATTTGACACCCAAGTGGTTGATAGGTTGCTTTAGAAGCAGTCCTGAAGGGCAAACAAGTCCAGGAAGGCTAGACATTCTTCAAGAAGGGGCTAGAAGACAAGTTTTATGAGAAGCATCTAAGGGGACTGGGGTTGCTTAGCCAGGAGAAAAGGAGGCTCAGTGGGGGACCTCAGTGCCCTCTGTGAGAGCCTGAAAGCAGCTTGTAGTAAGAGACAGTCTCTTCTTCCAAGTAACAAACAGGACAAGAGGAAAAGGCCTTATGTCTTGCCAGGGGAACTTTAGATTGGGGACTAGAAAAATTTTCTTCAGCAAAAGGTTTGCCAACCATTGGAAAAGGCTGCCCAGTGGAGTGGTGGAGTCACCGTTCCTGGAGCTGTTGGAAAGATGTGTAGACGTGGTGCTCAGGGACAGGGTTTGCTGGTGGACTGGTTAATGCTGGGTAACAGCTGGACTCAATCTTACAGCTGTGAGTTTGAGAATCACAGCCTTTATGTGCTCACAGCTTTGAATAGCTAAGCCCTTTTTCAAGAACAGAAAGCCTCTTCTGACTTGTGAGAGCAGCTGTGACTTCAGCATTTGCTTCCTGTATTTTGCTGCTTACTCAGACACCCTCCATTGTCCCTTCCAGCCTAGGGATACAAGGGTGGCCGCAGCTCCACAGAGGTGCTCAAAGGTCCAGCTGGGCTGAAGAACAATAGTCATCCCCTTTTCCCTTTGCTAGCTACTTGGCAGCTGGATACATGCCCCAGGGTAGAGGCCTGTATTAGCACTGATGCTGGGGATCACACAGAGGCACCCGCTGGAGGGTGCTGCTGAAGGGAATGAATGTAAAGATGACCATTCAAGCAACACCTTGCAGAAAAAGAAATTTCCTTCTGTTCACCTATACCCTACCAGACTTCTCAGTCAATCCCCAAGGCTGAGGAAATATTTTTTTCCATAAATGCCAGCAGTGCTGAGGTAGGAACAAACAGTCCTTCAGCACTGTCAGCTCCAAAGCGCAAAGTAGACTAGAACATGAAGCACCAGAGATTTCTGGGATCAAAGTTTGTCATCCATAGGCTTCTGATGTCTACACACCACAACAACCAACAGGTGTAGAACCCCCAAGGTCTGTTCCTTTTCAATTTGAGAGTCAAAGGGGTTTTTCCAACATCTTAAACTGCCACCTTTAACTTAAGAACCAATTTCGTTTACCTGTCACACAGATGAACACCAAAACACAGCATTTCTTAGATTATCAGTAACATCCATTCAAATCCACTCAGCATTAGAAAAAATAGACCTAAAATGTACTCAAAACTGATATTGCAGGACCTGGTAAATTCATAGTGTACCCCCTACCTAAGGATTTGTCCTGTTAGCTTCATTCCATCCTTTTGTAACTTATGGATTGAAGCAAGCACTGTATAACTGACATATTCCAATGCAGTAACTTCATTAAATTCCACTATTTAATAAAAACAGGAGAAAATGCCACTCTACTTGTAATATGCAATCACATGCACTGATCACTTCAACAGCTGCATGCAACTCTGCAGATAAGGACTGCTCAGGGATCCACATGTTTCAGGGAAACAAAAATTTGAGATCCACATGTGACACAGTACCAAAATATTTCCAGTAGGCTATTTCCATCAAAGCACTGCAATTTTTTTTTTTTTTTGCCATAACAACAGCAATCTTTCATCATCAATTTAAAATGTTTAGATTCTTCAAAGTCAAGCTTGAGCTGATGGCCCCTATTTATATTAGTGTAAATTTTTCTTAGAGCTATGAATGTTTTGGAAACGAGGTATTGACTGAATATACTATCTTAAGCATAATCTTTTTTGTCATTACACATTACCTTGCTACAATTGTTTTCCATTTTGACAGACACCGGCATAATTTTGCTGTATGCAGAACTCTGTTGTGTTCTGCCAGAGTCACTTGATATCAAGAAGTGTGTGTAGTGTGTAGCAGTTTATTCATGTAAAATAGGTAAAGACAACTCAAAGGTAGTGGGACTTTTAACAGCAAGTAATGATTGAGGATTTTCAGAACCATTCTTCCAAAAAAAGGATTTTGAGATGGGACTCATCAAGGTAGAAACCTAAAGGATAGAGAAAAATTACTTATTCCCACTCTGATCGTTTGTGTTACTACATATGGTATATGACATAAAACAATTAAGTTTAAATGATCCACTGCATTTAGTTTAAATTATTTCAAAGCTATTTTGAAGACCAACTTTAAACATGTAGATACTTTCAACATCAGTTAAGGGCCATCTCCAAATGCATTAGAGCAGCATAACATTTTGTCATTCTGCAAAAGTTTAACCAAAGGCTCATCTATGCACACGTTCTTGATCACTTGAGTAGAAAAGTATCATTAAAAGACCATGAAATAGATTTGGAGCAGCAGCAGATGCAACTCCCTGACTTCCAAAAGCTTCAACTAAACCCCAAGAAATTTTCAGGACTCTAGAGCTAGGCAACTTAGACTCAGTGATCCTTGTGTGTCCCTTTCAAATCAGCATACTTCGCAGTTCTGTGAACTTCCTCTGAACATCTTCAAGAACACAGACTCATCCCAATTGTGGCAGCAGAAAACTCTGAGCCAGACAAGGCCTTGCACTGTAGGGTAACATAAAAAAACTAGATGGCAAAAACATACAGAGGGGAATCAGGTTATTCACCTAGACCTGGGAGAAACCCACAGCTGCTGCTCAGCGCCTAGTTGTGATCAAATAACCACACTGGAAAAAAAAAAAAATCTGTCAAAGACTCCAAGGCTTCTAAGACTGCACAGAAATCAAGGCTGCACAGAAATCTCCTATTTCCCAGCAATGATTTAGACTCCTGTCCCCCTTTTCTGTTTATAGTGTAAAGACAGGACCAATCTGTCCTTTCTGTTGCATGAATTCTACTAACTCTGTGGGAAGAGACCAAAAAAGCTTTAAAGAGACAGTGGGTGGAGTTCTGTTTTCACTCTGTTGTACAACAGCACCATCCAGCTGTCAAACAAAAAAATTATCAAATATTAATGCCACTATCTAGATTTGGTCCTTCTATCACAAGCAAAATGAATAATTACACATTTTTTAAAAAACCAACAAAACAAAACAAATGCGAAACCAAAAATAAGTCAACCCACAGGTCACTTCCCTGCTTCTTAATTAACTGATCCACTGTGTTACACTTTCTGGGTTAATATACAAGAGGGTGCTTTAGGGAAATTAAGAATTCAGCTCAGGATTTCTTTGTCCAGTAAGAGTCACAGGCTGCAGCTTACCTCTGTTTCAGTGAAGGGTGGAATGGAAGCTCTCAGGTATGAGGAAAAGACCACCATTATCTTTGGCTCACAAACAAAGGTAGTTAATCACACTGCAAAAATTAATGGAAAAATCTCAACTCATGAGAGCCTATGTTTCAGCTATCACACTTTACCACTCGAGCCTCAGTAGTGAAAGCAAGAACAGCAAGCTCAAGTTAGGGATAAAAAGAATAAAACCTCATACTCACATAACAGATCACTCTTGAGAGACATTACTACATGAGAAAGAAAACATCTTGCTCTCCCAAGATTTTTCATAAACTTGTGTTAAATTTAATAGTACAGCATATGCAATGGAAATAAATGACATTCCCTGCAACAGATGACTAATTACCTGAATTAAATCTACAAGGCCACTGCTTTAATTTCCCTCAGTTCTACACTAAACTCATCTTTGTTGTAACATCCACAGGGAGCTTACCATGTGTATGTTCCTGATGACTGGAAGTCTAATGTTAGACTACTGTTCCTGCATTACATGTGCCTTAGTCCATCCTGTGATCCCACGTTCTTGCACTGATACCTGAAAGTAGTTCTGCATTTCCCTGCCTGATGTTTTGAAGACCAGTGCTAGTTCTTTACTCAGGAGCACAGGCTACCTATCAGTGCCAAAAGATAAGCGAGTCATCCTTTAAAAGAAAACAACGCTAGTGAAAGGTTCCCAAGTAAATGTTGTCAGGAAAAAAAACCAACTTGTAAGTGCAATAGTTAACCTAAGAGAAATAATTTCTACATGCAAAGAAAACCTGAAAGGAAAGCCTAGGATAAGTGAGATAACTTTAAGAACTTGAGCTTATGCAAAAAATTGGCATAACCACATCAAGAATGAGATTATGTTTTTCTTGCATATATTTAAAATATACTGTAGATTTTAACATATGTCCAGAATTAAAGAGCACAGCAACAGAAAACCAGCAAGCACTAGAATAACAGCTAAAGCCATAGGAGCAAAAAATATGTCCAAAGATACAGCAGAGGTGGCAAATGACAAATCTGTGCCAAGTAGGAGAGAAGGTCCCCTTAGACAAACAAGGCAGCAAAGCCAGAAGAGTCTGAAGAGACACAGCCCTAAGGAAGAGGACAATAGCTCCCCAAAATCTGCAGACAAACAAGATCAAAGAGAGGAATGGCTAATGAGGAAGTATTATGGCTAAGTTTAATGAAAGCAAGAAGTTGTCTCACTATGGAAGAGAACAGAGAACACATGACCTTCAAAAGAAGCAGTATTAGAAAGTCATTGCAAGACTACGTCATTAGATCAGAGGCAGAACAAAGGTACTAGAAAAAAAAAACTGCAATAAGAAGAGAGCAAATGTTAAAATCAGTCAAAAAAGAACTGGTGCCAAATGGGCAAAAATAAGAGGAAAGACTAGTATGTAGCAGGGTATTAAAAGGTGTCAAGGATGTGGCAGAAAAGAGCAAGCCCTTGAATCCAGAATGAAAATATCTTCAGCTGCACACAAAGAGGAACAAAAACAAGCAAACAAAAACCAATCAAAGACAACAACAACAAAAAAACCCCCACAACCACAAAAAGAAGAAAATGTCAACGTTTGCACTTCAAGTGAAGAGAAAGTAATTTGAAATAAAGAATCTTATGATCTTGATGGAAGAAAGTACATTTTCCTTGCCAGGAACTGACAAGAGAACTTGTGACATGCTTGAAGGCTGCACAGCTTTGCTTGGAGATTTGCATACTCAAAAGGCATAGAGTTACACACTCATTCCAACGGAGAGGGTAGGATCAATCCATTTCAAAACTCAGATGTAGCTGGAGAACAGAAAGGAGGAGCAAAAGCAGATTTTGTGGAGTTACTCATCAGATCAAACAAGAAGGAAACAGCATCAAAATCACGGTAAGCACAGAAATAGTCCTACAGTGGAAAGAAACAAAAGCCAGACAGGAGAAACTGAAAGCCATTAAGTCTTTCCAAAACAGTCTAAATAGAGAGACAACACTTTTACACCATCCTTCATGAGGTCAGCCAGAGTTCTGCCAAGTTGATCCCAGTAAGAACTAAAGGATTTCAGATGGAACCTGAGCTCATGACAGTAGTTTTTCTGTTTTATCACAGGATACAAGCTTTTAAGCCAGGACACCAGAAGGCAAAAACCACAGTTTCCACTAGACAGCAACTTGTTTACATTTATTAGTTGTTCAATTTCACTTAAGAATCAAGCTTATTTAAGATTAGAGTACCTGTTTAAACTGAGCTTTGTAATCTTGTATGAGTAAGCATTTCCAAACCCCAGGTTTCAGCTGTCCAGAGTCTTAGATAGATGTACTATAGTTAAACCTGCCGTGTCACTCAGAGGATCTGTTTACAAGTCTGCAAGTCCCCCCTGCCTGTCACTAAAGTATCTATTTACTACACACAGAAATTACAATTCAGCTCAGACCTGAGGAGTTCAGTTTTATCTTCACCAGTCCCTCTAACCTTCTAACTAGCAAAACTTGCAGATCTGATTTACTGTAAGTTTCTGCTGTCACTGACAAGTGCAGTGGCAGAAACAATGACAATCTTGTTGGATTTAGGATTAGTTCATGAACAGTCTTATTTAACTGGGAACAAAAAATACAACACATGTGAAAAGTGTGATAAAATCACACATAGTAAATCCATACTACTGAGCAGAACAGCTGATTTCAAGAAACATGTTGCTATACCAGCTTCTCAATGTGCTCCAGTCTTAGAACACCAACCCCATCTTTTCAAACAGACTTTCTCCAAGTCCCAGTCATTTTATATTTAGCATTTCACAGCAAGGTAGTTTCTAGTTGCATTGAACCCGTATCTTCCAATAAAAAGCAGCCAGGTTCCTATGACAGGAAGTATGAATAAACCCAGGAAGCTCTAGCCTCGAAGGCTCACACATTTCAAAGTTTAAGGTCTTATTTTAATCCAAGATACAGCAACTGTAAAATCCAGTTGATAAAACAGTAACTTGCTGCTGCTAAGTCTTCAAATGTACAGTGACAACAGTCCAATTCAGGTTTCTAGTCAGTACGGTTTCGCCACTGACTCCAAGATTTTCTTTCTTTCTTCTGCTGAGGGCATCTCTGGTTTCACACCATTTCTCTTCCTTTGCATCATAATTTCATGCTGAAAATAGAACAAAGTGACCGTGAGAACAGATTTTGCAAAATCTCTGCTCGTGAGCTCTGAATGAACAAGATTTTTTTAACAGAAAAATGCTTTAAATGTCAAGACCCAGGTACTCTAAACCTGGTTACCTGGTAACTAAAGGTACTAGTAGTTAGTTCAAGATACCTGATAGTTTACCTTGCTGCTTCAGAATACAGTGCAATTAGTATTCCCATTACTCTATGCCAGACTGATGCACAATCGTCTGTAAATAGGTTTTACTGTAATTTACCAAGTGTTTAAAGGCTAAGCTAAAACATCTTTAATACAGTGGCATAAGGAAAGGAAACAGCAGAAAACAGTTTAACTGCACATATTTCCTCATGATACTTCTCTACCATCAAATAAGCTTTATATTAGGTTAAAGTAAACGTAATGCAAGCCAGGGGGAAACCGGATAACCTTACCTTGCCTCAGAACTTTTTCACTGCATCCGTTTAAAAGAGAACTTATTACTAGAAATATTTGACTCAAGCTCAGAGGAAAACATCAGGTACTGCAAGAACACAGACTCAGTCTAAGAGAGTAAACTCAGAACAATCAAGTGAAGTACCCTGATGTGCTTGTGCTTAAGTCTTCCAGCAATGCATATTGAGATATGGGATACCTGGGCTGGTAAATTACCAGAAAAATATCATTAGCCAAGCTTGAAGGGTTCAGAAAGCAGGAGGTCAGAAGTAATGTACATAAAGCAAAGCAGGAAACAAAATTTAGAAAGTTTACTGTGCTTACCCAGAATTTTCTGCAGTTTTTGTACTTCAAAAAATAATCAGTACACAAATCCTTGTTATAGTTGTTGTCATTCATACATTTTGTGGTGGCATCTGTTTCCTTTAATAGGGGAAAATATATACTTCAGAGCTGAGGGAAGTTACTGTACTCAGTGTTTAAATATTTTAACAAGTCCCAGAATATTTATGAAGATAGGAGCTTTTCAGATGAAAGAACTCTATCAAAGAGAGCATAGGAACACCTCTTACAAAGGATCATCAGTACTTCCAAGCAGTGATTTCTTTTGGAGATAACAGAGAATAGTACTCTTCAGACAGTAAGTACAGAGTACACAGAATAGCTGTTTACAATGGTATAACTCACAAAAGACTTTTAAAAAATAACCAAGCTTGTCTAACCAGGATTTCAGGCTCTGGTTTCAGGGACAGAAAATTTAAGAGACTGCTATCAGTTGTATTATGCCTATTTATGGGGAATTACTTGTTATTTCATGCTTATTATAATGGATGATTTTCAGCCCTTCCCATCTTCAGGCTCTTAAACTTTTAATGCGAAGTGCTATAATCCAAGTGCACTATCCACAAAACAGTCCCCTAGAAAGTACATTATTTAACATTGAAATGTACAGACAAATCTCAATTTGATCATCTTACCGCTACACATGGGTTTATATCGTGATCTCTAAGCTTTTTTGCATGCCTGGACATTCTAGACAGACACTCGTATCTTGGCTAGAAAGGGAAAATAAACAGGTTAAATATCTACTTTTAACAGTAACTCAGGATTAAGTCTGAATTTCAGGATGTAATAAAGGCCATCTAGTAACACGCAGTTAGGTTATTTTTAAAAAAAAACCAAACAAAACCCAGACTTCTTTTGCAGTGAGTTATTTCAAAAGCAGTAACAGCAAGACAGCACTGTAAAGTTTAGCCCATCACAAAGACTGCTCACTCCCCAATGGATTTCTGCAAAGAATGGGGCCACAGCAGCAGCTCTCACACCAGCCCGTGTATCATGGAGGAAGTGACCACGTGTAGGAGAAACAGCTCCATAGAAGCTGCTCACAGCCAACACACTGTAGACACTTCAATTAATAGCGTGTGGGAGGAAGGTACAAGTAAACTTTTCCAGATTTGTTCCTACTCCTTAGCTGGATCACATCGGCATCTTCACTGAGCTTTCCCAGGTACAAAGAGTGCACAACTATCTCCTTGTTGCCCGATCAAATACTTCATAGAAAAAGAACTGGTTTCACCGCAAGGTGGGACCAGACCCTACTTAGAGGGTGTATGATAGCCTGAACCACATTTTTTACCATTTAGTAGTTTGACACTGACTCTAAGAACTGTAAGCTTGAGAGACAGAGTTCAGTGCCAAGAATCGACACTGATCCAAGATGATGACATCAAGATGAACAGCAGACCCTCTTCCTCGTTACAGTTTTCTATACATTGCCTCCGGCACACATATGGCAATACAGGTACGTGTTCCAAACAAATACTAAATCTAACACAAAATAAATTAATGTTGACCACATGACGGCTTGAATCAATGCAATCAGAAACACAGGACAGAGGGAGCAAATTAAAGTACTGCTAATGAAGGACACAGTTTAATCTTCCTGGTTTTTACTTTCTCAAAAAAACACTGATGCTAATTCTTAAACTAAGACCTGTTTCTGTCTGCATTAGGGAATGCTAAGTGCAAGCCTGCTGTAAAAAGCCTGTTTTGCTTGATAAGAGATTAAAAAAAATTCTAACACTGCTCTTTGTAGCTCACAGAAAACCATGTTTTAGATGGGATTTCTTCTTTGGGTAAAATAAACTATTCCCAGCAAACCAGCCTTAGGTTTTACAAGCTCTGCTTGTATACTTTCCTGGTGCTTGGAGTACTCCCTGCTTTCCATATGATCATCTTTTGCAAATGGGCCTCTTCATTAACATCATCAGGAAATGCTTTCACTTTCCTTTGAGAACTATCCAGTCCTTAAGTTAACTTCACAAGCTAGACAAGCGTTCTCTTTTTTTGGTGGGTGGAAGCGCATTTTTGATCAGACACTTCCAACTCAAAAGGAAACATAAGCAGGTATACCGGCATCATCACAGATTTCAAGAAAGGAAGAGGAAAGGGAGAAGTAGGAAGCAAAAGCAGCATATCACAGATACCTCACCTAACTCACCACAAGATAGAAGATTTTTAGATGTTTGCGCGTGTCTGTGTTATAACTCTGCATTTCATTGCTATTACGCCTCAAGGTGTACAGTGCTAGTCTGACTTCAGACTTACTCTCTGAAAGAACACTTGTGAGTCAGAGGATGTGCCTTCATAATCAGTGTTCTTTATACAAGCTGCACTTGACGCTTTCAGTTTGATTACACTACGGGAGTCTGCAACCGTGTCCGGTCTAAGGAACAACACACACAATCCATTTAAACACCTACTCAACGAATCAGCAGCTCGGGCTCTTAATGAAGACGCACAGCCCAGAGCAGACAAATGTTTAAACACTCTCAGTACTACCCAAAAGGCCCGATAGCTCCTGAGCGTGTTCCTCTCTCTCCCCCCTCCGAAGCACTTCAGACTTGAAACATTATCAGCTGGAAGGGCAGGCGGGTCACGCCGAAATGCTGCTGTGTGACTGAATGAAAATGCTGGGCAGGAAGCGAGCTTCCCCCTCCTCCCAGGTTTTGCACATCTACGGGCTTCCCTTCCTGCTCGCAGATTACAGGTCAGAGCCCAGCCACAACCGAAGGCTTGTCTAGTCCACAGTTCTTAATTATGCTTTAACACATTAACAGTTGTAAACTGTACCACAGAGAACATGGGCTGTTGCAGGCACTCTTTAACCCTAGGGCTTTTTCAGTTCATAAACCATCAGGGCACTTTGCTACAGGCTCCCGCCCATTGAAAAGCATTCGGCCTGCTTTAAACGCACACATATAGATACAAATTCGCTAATTACGCTGCAATATAGACCAGCTCATAAAAACTCTGCGCCCCGGAGCCAAGGCCGTGTTAAAATTCCGACGGCTTTTTTGAGCTGCTACGGCGGCGGAGGCAGGAGGAGGCAGCCGGCGGGCCCCGCCGCCCAGCACCGCGGAGCCGCCGCCGTGCCCGACCCAGCTTCCC